>JAVQKC010062934.1:0-23063 GCA_036025475.1 Philypnodon macrostomus
AGTGTTAATTGTAATGCACTCGCCTTTTGTTTTGCATTATGTGCATTTTTATGTAAAATGTATTTTAATAAGTTTTCGGACCCCAGGAAGAATAGCTGCTACTACTGTTGCAGCTAATGGGGATCCTAATAAAACAAACAAACAAGTGTCCTCAGAGTGAAAATCCTGCCTTAAACACACTACTACAAGGATATTTCCAGGAACTTTTGTAGAACTTTTTAACTTTTGTTTTGTCTCTGTCAGAAGTCATATTTTGTATTTGGGTGGGATTAGGAATGGCTATGAGCTTTAGTAGGCCTATATATATTTTTACGCAACCCTCTCCATTTATATAGGTTTTGAACTGGCATAAAAGAGCACACCCACTAATGACTCCATGTGAGATCAGTTATACCACCTAAGATAATTATCACACTATCACCAATGATGCCACATACAAGGAGGTGACTCAAATAGCAGACATTTTATTGCTATCTATCATGTTTTTCTAATAATATGCACCCCTGGTATCCTCAGCATCCTCTCACGTGTAAATACATGTGTGTGGTGGCTGTATTGCATAAACCCTCAAATCTATATCTAATGTCCTTATCTACACTATATCAACAGACTTGCACTTGTGAGGAATAAACCATCCTAGAAACACGCTTCTTCCTCCTCCAGGTCTCACAAGGTCTTGCTACACCAACAATTAGAATGCTCTGTTGCCGGGATACGGATGAGAGAGCCACCTCCCAAATATACATCCCACTAAAAGAGCCAAGAGGTGGTGGAGAAACACATTTGCGCTGGTGAATCTCTGGGCTTCTCATACATATTTTAAGGCCGAAGCCATCAAACCATTTTCAACCTGGATGATGTGTGCTTGTGTGTGTCTTTGTGTGAGTATGTGTTTGTGCTTCTCTGTGTGTGGCTGGTGCGCTCTCACTTTTATCCATTTATCCAGCGACACTCCAGGACACTGTGAACGGAGGGGGATTCACTCAGCACCATTCAGATTATTACTAGAAGGAGGTTTTTCGAGCAATGCTTGGGCAAAAAAATATCCCAAAAAAGTATATTGATATTGGGATTTCAGCACATGCAACATCCATTTCACAAGAAACTACATTTATTCTACATTTATCTTCTTTGAGACTTTGTGACTAGATCTCGCCCTATAGCAACTATGGGTCTTAAGTGGGTTACACCATGGACGACAGAGCTGAATAGTCACACACATTCATTCACTATGCGCAGTTTAGGTTCACCAAATCCATGTCTTTGGATAGTGGTAGCAAGAAACCACGGTAACACTGGGAGGACATACAGACTCCACTCAAGGTAGAGTTAGCAAACATTGTTAAGTTATTGCAATCTGCTGATCTGGGAAGATCATTGAATCGTGATATAGTGCATTCATTTATGCTCTGCTCTTCAATGTCATATTATTAAAAACATGTAAATATATAGTATTAAGTGTATCATAAGATTGAATGTACATTGAATTTGTAGTTAAAAAGGTTCCATGAAGACACTGATGAAAGCAGTAGTCTTCTGTTTAAGACAAAAATACAATTGTGATATAATGGCTTAATAAAATCGTAATATTATATTTTTACCATAGCACCCATCCCTCAAATTGAATAAACAATGAAATAGACAGTTATCATATATTGCACAGTTTTCTCTTATTATGCTCTATTAACTATACTCTGATATAAACATGTGACAAATGAGTAAAAACTGGAGAACTCAAAATAAGACTAACCTAGGACCAAGTCAGGACTAAACTACCCCCAAACCAAGACTTAACTAATGCCTTTATCAGACCTATTTTACCGGGTTTATTTTAACAGTGTATTTTAATTATTTTGAGTGTACATTTCTGTCACGTTTTTTGCCATGTGGATATACTGTAGCTCTTGCCAATATTGTGTTAACCATAAATCTGCCATACACTGTGCAGCCCTACACATCACACCACCCGCTACGTTCTCTCTTCACTTGCTGTGAAGAGCTGCAGAGCTGGTCTAGACCCCTGTTTCTATAAATAGCATCCAGCAGCCCCCCAGTCTACCAGTGGCAGCAGAGCGTGTCTTCAACAGTGAGATCCTGTAACACACATCAACACGGCGAACATCCAAAGCTTCTACTTGATGTTCATACAGTAACTGCCTGCACTGCTCCATATGCATACTGTAGAACGATGGACCACAGTTGTAATTAAGGCTGCAATAAATATGGATTCCTTCATACAGAGTGTGTTGTGAATACAAAGAATCACTGAATGAAGAAAAACTGAATGAAAAAAATGCATGATCTTTTTAATAAAAGGAGACGGGGAGGGCCACTTGAGATTGAGATTACATAACGCAAAGCAGCATTCCATTTTACATGACAAGCTCACTGACAATCACTCGGGCTTCAGCCGGAGATAAATGCTGGTCATTGGTGGACAGCCAATAGCCAACCTAACATACACTGGTCAACAACAAGACATTGTAGCCTTTACTTAGACATGTTCACTGTAAAATGTGTTTCATAGCAAGTAGCTCCTATTGGCTCCAAAATGACCATGTGTTACTGTATTGCCAATCACATGATCGTGTATATGTTTTAAATTCAATATGCAATTCTTTTTGGTTTATATTGCTTTATTGTTTTGATATTTTCCGTCCTATATATTCCTGGTTTAGTTGTTGATTTTGTCCTTGGTTTATTCCTATGTGTATTTTTGAATCATGATTTAGTTCTGTTTTAGTTTTTAGTTTTTCCTTTTATTGAAAGCGACACAGTGAAATGTAATACAAACTAGTCCTTGCAAAACATACATCTTATTTTATGCTCTAAACACCCAGCACACAGGTATAAAGTGACCCCAAAGTGCTCCAGTCCAATCTATTAATCTCTTTCAGCCTGACCTTCACGATTCCTGAAAATATTTACACAATCATCACCAAGGCGAGGAGTGGATGAAGAGGCCAGTGACTTGTGATCTGCAGTAAGTAGTGAGAGCTCTGACAGCAGTGAATAATGCATAGAGCTGGAGCTCTGTGTATGTGGCTGCTGTAAGGAGTGGACAGAGATGTACAGCTTGTACAGCAGGAAGCTATGGAAACATATAGAAATATACACGGGTAAAAATGAAGAGAACTCGGCGTTATGACAGAAATGTGATGTAACAAGCTTCACAATTTCACTTTTATTACAATTTGTGTATGTTTTGTACAATTGACAATATTTTATTATAGAGGATTACTGTTGTTCAGTTGCTTGTAGTAAAACAATACAGAGTTAGTTAAATGCAGTGATAAAAATAGCTCACAAACGGCATAGAAAAAGCAGACTACTTCCCTCTGTGCTTGTGAAAAAAAGTCTTGCATTACAACAGTATTTTCAGATTGCCGAATTGTTCATAGATTACGTCAGACCGTATAACGTCATATAGATACAGCCGGCAGAACGTCGGATTTGGGGGCGTGGTCTTTTCTCCAGTTTCCTCCTCATTAGATTAGAATGTGAAAGGTAGCTCACTTGGGTATTTAACATTCATTTGGATTTAGGTCCGGGTCTTTATTATGGTTTGTATTAGCAGCTGTATTTAATGAGTAGAAGGCAATTCAGCAGCTTCTCTCCATTGTAATGAATGGTATGTTTACCCCCCACGGAGTGACCAGAAGTAGCCGTTTTTGTGGCCGTTCCGATGGTTCCCACGGTTACCGACTGTATCTATTGGGCATCTCTAAAAGCAACTGTGCCGACTCGACGCAAAGAAATCATGGTAGATTGTATAGTTTTTTTTAGGTAATACAATCCTAATTAATAAAGTAAATGCTAATTATGAAGTGTCCAAAATGGATTGAATGGATGGAAGAAAATTGGCAAAATGGCATAATATTCATTCATCGATTATCTGTCCAGAACTACAAGCTTTAATTATAAATAATAAATAATAATAATAAATGTGTCTTTATAGCTCCACCTATCTGATATTGTGACTGTAAAGGGATTTTAATTCCTCCCTAATTCCTCTCTTTTCATTCGTTGTGATAAAGCTGCGACTTCTAAAATAAAACAACAGCTCCTTCAAATGATTCCTGATAGATTCTAGCTCTTGATAAATAAAGGCTGTATCGACCAATCAGAGCGCTCCTGTCCTGTGGAAGCGTGTGATTGGTTAGTTCCTTCCCTCGCTCTAAAACAAAAACCCTTATAACACAGCTCACAGGTGACCTCAAAGTCTAATCTTCTGTCATGCTAAACTAATAACTAAATAATTATCTTTGCCAAAATGCAAGGGAAAAATAAAAATCAGGTAGTGCAGCTTTAAGTTCAGAATGTGATCCAAATATGTCAACAACAACTGCTGTAAATAGTGGACTGACGCTATGGAAACATACAACTACATAATCCACTGCTAAAATTGATTTGCTAACACATCCAAATACACCGCCTGAATCTGACCTCTTGAAACCCATTATTCATCACTACTGTATAGCTCAAGAATTTGCCAAACATTGCTCATAAAATGAATGTATTTGCCTTTAGAGCAAGTATTGCAAAACCAATAAATATACATAGACACCTGCTATGTTTCCTGAGGTGCAAATATGCTTCTGTTATGCTGCGTCATTACATAGACCATATTGATTACTGTTTAGAAGCAAGGCAAATCAAATTTACACATACAAGCGTGGCATTTTTTCATATCCAAAGGCCACCAATGGAGCACGCTACACCCATGTGAAATGCATGGTTAAACAATGATGCACAAACAAGAGGTGGAGAAACATGACACCAGCAGCACTGCAGGAATTGTGGCCTAAAGCTATAGTTATGGTCCAGAAATAGAGCAGCTGACCTACAGTATACCTATGCTCTAAACTTTCTGTATGATGCTCTTTAAATACACAATGAAAAACAGTGGAGATCCGTAGAAAGTGAGCTGTGCATCCTTTTTTAATATATATGAATAAGAGCAGACTGGATGTTGATTGGTCAGTGTTTAGTCCAGGCATTTTTTTGATGAAGGAACAACATTAGGACTTTGTTATAGCTCAAAAAAGTCATAATAACAGCTGCTTCACATTCACCCATGTGGAGCAACATTTGGGTCATTGCTGAGCAGCTATTACTATTTTCATTGTTGCCAGTTCATTCATGTCATTTGCACCAGTTGTGTATAATATAATAGTGAATTTCTGTATGAGTCTATACTGCATAATATTTTTAGTCTAATATCTTCAATGTTGCATAGAATCACATTTAGCAAATACAAAACTATCTATTTATCCATGCTCTATTTTAATATGAGAACTACCAGCAATAGAAAATTACGTCTACAAAATTTGCAAGCCCTAAAATATAGATCGATATCTTAAGCCTTAAGCCATTCACTGCGATACAATTATACTTGGAGCTTAAATCTGTGAGAAAATGGTAGCGATTGTGGTTATCAGAAAAACTGGAGTTATGAGCTTATTTTTCTGGCCTTGTTACAACCCTGGCAACAAGCGATTTTTGGATCAACTCGAAGCTGCGAATCGTTCATTGCTTTGGTCCAAGCCTTCGAGAGATAAAAGACGTTTCTCTGGATCATGTTTTGACATCCAGCTTCTGATCCACACTATATTTCTAAATGGAGTAGACATGTTTGACTTGATAGAATACAACTTGACAGTAGCCCACAAGCAACAAAACAGTAAGAGAGAAATGGGTTGTACGTCCACTGGGGAAAATGAAAGTCATACTTGGTGATGTCATTAGTATAATGCAAGGACATATAGACCAGGGGTTGTCAAACATTTTGCACTAGGGGCCAATACTAAGAGAGGTGCTATTTAGCGTGAGCAGTTAGAATATTTGAACCCCTAATGTCCCAGATGGATGAGTGGATTAGAAACAGGCTATATCAGAGAACTTCCTTATGTAGTGACTGCAACTTCATTGATACATGTTGTATGACATCAAGAAGTGATACATACATGCACTGTCCTATAACTATTCTGCTTTTTTTCACTGCACCTGCAGGAGAGGCAAAACATGCCCTAACCTCATGATTAAATTGAGACCATAATCAGGACTTAACCAGGTCTAGACCTTGGGAAAAGTATGGATTTGTGTAGCAAAATGTATTGGATACTAAATAAGAATAATACAGGAAATATACCAGAATTAAATCAGATTTGATTCAAACCTGGTCTCAATAGGGTACAGACCAGGTGTCAACAGATGTAAACAAAAGTCTAAACCAAATCTAAATTATGGTTATACCAGGACTAAACAAGGACTAAACAAGGACTAAACCGGGGGGAAAGGGTCTAAAACAGAATCGTACTAGGTCTAAACCAGGACAAAGCCAGGACTAAACAAGGACTAAACCAGGTCTTAACTGTACCAAAACCAGTAATAAACTGTGCTTGATACAGAGCTAAACAGTGTTCCTCAAATAAATTTAAATGCTGAAGACTCCTGGGTACATGGGGTTTTCTTGCATTGCCTCAGAACACATAGACTTAGCATGCTCTGTTTATGCACAAACAAACCCCAGCTTCTCCAGACCAAAGTGTTTTAGCATCTGTCCCCTCCGGCCTCCTGTCACAACCGTCAGAGACAGTAGTGGAGTCTTCCTGCCACAATTATTCACACGATTATTAAACCCAGATGCTACAAAGACTGCAAAAGGATCAAACAAGTAAACAGTGATACACACGTGGCTTCACTATCTGAGACGGGTTATTTTCAGCTCACTCTAAAATTCCTTTGATCTCCTCAGCAAGCAGCCCAAAATAAAAAGGGCAATATCTGAACAAGAAGATGGGGAAGATGCAACTGGAGGCGGGAGACTGTATAAGAGCTATAATGGGACTATACAGTGGATTTGTTGATTGATTTGATGTGATGTTGTGAACGGCCCTAGCTGCTAGCTCTGTACCTTGTTATTTCCTGTATATCACAGTGAAGCAAATTGGTTATTTTAGTCTGTATCTATTAAACTTGCAAAGCCATACAGCATAATCTATTTAGGAAAAAACTGAAAGAACATGCTGATGTTAGGGATCCCATATGACAACACATCCATTGGTGTTGATGTATGTGTTATATTTAACCAGATTGTTCTGATTGTATAGTAGTTTATAACAGTCTATTCATTAATTAAAATAATGCTGAATTAACACAAGAATGAACTTAGCTTAAAGCCGTTGTCCACACACGACATGCATTTTCAATAAAAAACAATCTAACATACAAAAAGGTGGTTGTTGGAAAAGAGCAAACCTCAGTGGGAAAATCCCTTGGCTTCAAGAAAACAGTGAAGACATTTAAAAAATAAACCATCACTTTTGAAACAGCAAAAGTATGATTGACATTCAACATCAGAAGTGATCCCCCTGTGCCTGTTTTGCCATAAATAAAGTAATTTGAGAAATCCTTGGTGTGACTGCTTATCATCTGAAGCAGGGAGACTGTCTTTTTCAGCACCACGGAGAGAGTGCTATCCCATCCTCCACAGACTTGAGCGACATGTGAAGACACACTTTATGCTGTAATGTTATGCTAAAATAAATTGTTGAAATAATGCTGTGAGGCACTCTTGGGATGACCTGTGACTTTATGCGTTAGGGCAGTAAAAGTGTTTTGCTTTGGGTAATTGACTCACGATTTCCCTTGTGTGTACAATGTGTTGCTACATGTTTATGTGTTATGTGTGTTAGTGCGCCAACAGGCAGCAGAAGCTGCATTTACTTCTGTGTGAGCAAATCATAACACAATTACCCGCATTAGTTTGGAAAGAAAAAGTCTATTGGCTGCTAAAAATGCAAAATACAAATGTTGGTTTGTTATGGTTAACTCTACAATTACTGGGCCTATCAACATGAAACAAAAACTGGCATAAAGTATAAAGACTGAGTGAGTAGGAATTAACTACATGACTGAAAGTATGTTTTCATTGAGCCATGCAAATTTGTGATTTTGCCAACCCAATCAAAAAAACAAAAATGACAGTTTTGCAGTTTTAATTGAGTATGTCTTGGTGGGGCTGCTGGAGCCAAAGTAGTCATTCAGCACCACGGAGAGCGGCGTCCTTTTCCTCCACACGTGAACACACAAACACACACAAGTCGAATTGAGAGTGCAGTGTCGGGAGTATGAAAGCCTAAGAATGAATGAGCCTGGATAAGCTGCTCTCTGTGCAGCTGCTGCTGACTCCAGTATAAGGGCTTATTTTGTCCACAGTACACACAGTGGGAGTGGGAAACGCAAGTCCTCTATGTACTGTACTACATGTACTGTATACACACGTTTGTATATGAAGGCATGTACACATTGTATTTACTGCATGTTTCAAACTGGAGATCATTGAATGGCATGGCAAGGGTTTTCATCAAATGGAAATAGTCAAATAAGAACACTTCAGACAGACTTGAATTTCAAGACTGTGTATTGTGTATTAAACCAAATAAAAATACTAAACAATGCATCTTTGTTTTGTTTTGTGTTAAAATTGCACGTGTGTACAATGCTAATAAATAATACATGTTTGATGTATTGCCTTACTGTCAATCAACCTGTCAAAAGTAATGAATGATATGTGTTCATATTAAATCAGACTTACAGAAGTATGTCATGTAACTTTATAAGGGATGGGGTGTGTTTGAAGGAGTGGTGGCCACATGCCAAGCCTTGCGTGTCAAGCTCAGAAAGGTCAGTAATCAGCCATGCATTGTAGAGTAGAGAACTGTACACTATAAAAAAACGTACAATATGCAGTAACTGTGTTGAATTAGACAATAGCTGCTGTATGACTGGTGATGTTAGATACCCCTGAATATCAATTTAAGGCAAAATGTTTCTGGATTCACAAAGATAGAAATCAAAACTGAACCAAGACTAAACCAGATCTTAACTAGGACTAAACTATATCTGGACAACACAAAGCCTCCAGCTGGACAATTTGGTTTCCGTTCCACTGCCAAAAGACAAATGCATGTGTTAGGAGAATCAATGTAAATCTTCTGAAGTGAATCAATGCAAAAGTGATTGTCTAGCTGTGTATGTCTTTGTGTCAGCCTTGTGACTAACTGGCCATTGCAGAGTATACACCTCCTAAGGCCCATAGCTGCAGCAACCCTTAAAACTGTAGAATGGAGATTTCCCAAAATAAGCTTAACACAACGTCAAATCAGGGTTTTATGGGCCACACCACTTCTAAACTCGACCACTATTGGTCAAAGTGTGGAGGCCAGAGTATAGGAACTCAATTAAAATAACATTAAATAATTTCAATATACTTTATATCATAGAACAAGGTCAGAAGGTGAATAAGTAAATGCACCCGTAGTATATGTGGTTTCACCTTTAGCCAAGAGCAGCAGGCATGTCACTGAATCGGCCATGCATCCTCTTTATGCCCCTAAGCAAGATGAAGGTCACATGAAAGTTACTCATGACAGGGTGATGTAATGTTATCACTCGGCCACTTCATGGTCAGCCACATCACGCCTTCATGTACAATTTAGAGGAGGTAAATATAGACCTAAGCTTCAATAGAAACGTTACAGCTGACCACATGAGCATGACATGCAGGCAATATATCAAACATGTAAGCATGGCATCAACAGAATGCCCTGGGATGTATTTTATACCGGCTGGGTGATATTTAAGTATCACTGAATATTTCATATAGTTACAATTATTTCTTCTGCCACAAAATATTTTTCCCATACAATATATCTGAGTTAATATCTGAGACTTAAGGACCAGTACCTAGACAGAACAACTCCCAAAGCCACAAGATTAAATCAAAGTAAACCAGGACTGAAGCAGGTCTAAATCAATACTAAACCAGATCTAAATTAGGTCTAAACCAGGACTGAACCTCTTAACCTTAAATGATACAGTTTGATGAGTGGGGAGAGTCGTTTGACACAGCTTCAGTCATCTTGAAAGACTTGTTCCATGCCCAATTTATTTCCAATGATTTGGTCAAATGGTAAAATCATGGTCAATAAGACAGTTGAAAGCACTCATTGTACGTGTTGAAACGTCACTTTTTGGGATTAAAACATTGTAAGCATATTGCATTTTCTGTTGAGGCAGAGACCTTACATTTTCCCACTTGAATTTTGCTGTAAATCTGTGAGATATTCTTGATATGATCTTTGACATTGTTGTTTTGGCTAGTATTATGGTCTTGTTTTGGCTCATTTCCCATGTGGGTTTAACATAATACTATGACTGCTGGCAACAGGCTCAAACAGCTGTTACTGCTAAAGAAAATTGCATCAGGTAAAAATCAACATAATCAATCATCAACAAAATGAGTACTGGTTCCTATGTGTGAGCAACTAAATGCATTCAATTGGACATTAACTCGCCTAAAGCCTAAAGCCTAAATCCTAAAGCCTAAAGCCTAAAGACTAGCAAATGTATTTTACACCACTATTAAAAGATACATTCAGATCAACTCGTTCTGTTTTTCTTCACTATAGAAATGTTCTGGATATGTCTCTGTTAAAAGCTTGACAATTGTCCTTAAGAGCGGAGGGATCCATTTACCGCTCGGTGCAGACAGAATCTACAGCGTGTTGGTTTAGGGCTGTACAGAACTGCTGTCAGCTCCTCTCCTTTGCATTTATTCTCTATTTATGTCAGAGAAAATGCTCACTGTAAAAAAAAAGCATTGTATTTGAATGGGGCTTAGTCACTTGTACCTGTTGACACATCGAAACTGCAGCCGTCTCATTGATTTGTTTTTTATATTGAAAAGTTATTCACAACATAGAAGACAACATGAAACAATAGACTGTGTTTCTGAAAATGCCTTTGGTTTGCATTTGTATTCTCTATGGGGCTGCATATAATTGGCAAAAAATGTATCACAAAAGTAAGTCTGACATTCCAAAATATGTTAAAGGGTCTGATTTAGCCTTGATTTAGTCCTTATTTTACGCTTGTTTAGGGCCTGATTTACTCCTGGTTTAGTCAAGGCCTAGTCCTAGTTTTATCTCAGTGTTGGTACTGTTTACCCTGTACAGTCAGTTTTTGATTCAGACTGTTCTATTTCTGCTTACAATTACATTACTATAGTTTGAGTTATTATGTCAAAAAACTATTGAAAATGTCACCAGTTATATGTAATCAGCAATACTCAGCATAGTTATTACATTGCAATATAATGTAATCCAAATTCTCAGTAGAGGTTGTCCAATCTTGCCAAAATGAAAACCCGTTTGATAAGTAAAATAGTAAAATATTAAAATCAAGGCTGTTTGGTATTTTTAAAAACTCACTGGATTATATTTGCGCAGCATGAGGTAAGGCAGGTGGCTGGACAAAGCCCACACAAGAACAATCTCCTCGAACAAACAGACAATCTCTCTCTCGTGAGTGAACAATGGTGGCAAATGTGACGCTGTTGTTCTTTTTACAAAACCAATAATGGTTTTATTCACGTACGTCCCACTTCATTGATTTAAGTCTTTTCATTTTGTTTCACCAGCGCAAGTGGAAAGAAATGTGTCACACCTTACAATGCCTCAATGAGTGCTATACTGCACCGTGCACGTATTGAATATTATGAAAGACATTGTTCAACTCTAGGCTATTGAATAAAGCAGTAGGAATAGCTAAGCTCTGATGTGACTGCAACACATTTCAGATTATTCTTTCATTCATTCATTTTTTTGCCCATTCCTGACAAGGTGTAAGTGCCTGGAGCCTGTGGTTCATGCATGGATCTATTATAATATCAGGATAAGACACTGCGTATATGCGTAGTGGCCACTCGGTGGTACTGCAGCCCATTCCCATTGACCGCAATACAAAAAACATTTTTTTTAGTGGTGTTTATTGTCTTTTTTCACATCATAGACTTTTTCTCTGTTCTCCAAATCGGGGAAAAATAACATTTGTTGTCTGTGTATACGAGGGCGGGGGCTCGAGGGTCTTAGTGCATTATGAAATCAACAGCGGCCATCTTGCTACTCACTATCCTTTAATAATACATCCATGAGTACATCGTAAAAAACTGTAAGTTGCAGACTAGCAGAGAAATATGCAGAGAAAAACAACCATTCCCTAGCAATTTAGAGTCACCTATTCTCATTGGTTGGTAGTATAAAGTTGGAGAGGACCAACGGTAAACTGGGGAGGGCATGCAGACTCTTAAACAAAAAAGTGGCATTATTTGATCTCAATTTCGATATCTGGCCTGTGATAGAACAAAGCTATTTGACATTGATGCTAGCAAAAGCCATTGACTCATATTTATTCACTAGGGGTAACTAAGAGTCACCATTTCTCCTAACTCATGAAAGTATTTGGTTGGATGATGTTGCAGATAGTCCGCAGTAACATGAATACGTGCAGAGGTTACAAAAGTATGCTAACATGCCCTATATTTGTCATCAAACCCAACACACAACTGCTCTGACGAATCACCCTTGGCCAAACAAAACTGATTTTTGTCATTCTGTGAACGCTCAAATCGTACAAAAATTCAGCCACAAGTAACAGCCTAGTTCTCGCCGACTGAAATGATGCGGTAATCAGTGGTTACTCAGGGGTGGCTCATCCAATCACATCCAATTGTTAATCTGACTTCTACAGAAAACCAAAGGGCATCTCTTCTGGTCCAGCTAGAATTCTTGCTTTCTGGGCTCAAATCATATCAACCGTGAAAAAAGAGTAGCCTTAAACTATTGTAAGGCCTGTGATTGCTCAGTAACAGCGTGCCCCTGATTGCACTTCACAGGACTGCTGCTGTATCTCACTTGTTTGCACAGTTTTCCCAAAAAATTGCTTCTATAACTACCTGCCATCTCGGCCTCTTGGTTTGACATCCACTCCTCCCTAATTGATCCCACACTGCGGCCCTCTGACAAGCACCCGACACATGGTAAAGTGAGACTGACGCTGGAGATTCTGAGTCATCTCACCCATGTGGAGCCTGAGAGGTCGCTGTTATCGGAGGGTGATTGTTAGGGTGTTACAGCCCCCATGAAATGTTAACCCCAAAAGTAAGCCATGGGATATATAAACCAGAGCTAAAGCAGGACTGGAATAAAAGAGAAGTAGATATAAACCAAGGTCTATTAAAACAGGCAGGACTAAACTGGGACTAAACCAGAGTGTAGATCAGGACAAACAAGGTCTGGGGTGTGGTTGAGCCCAGATGGTAGAGCATGCAGACCATAATGATAATAATAATGCATCAGTTTTATATAGCGCTTTTCTCAAGACTCAAAGATGCTTTACAATTACTTTATTCATTCACTCCTCAGTCACACCCGGTGGTGGTAAGCTACCACAGCTGCCCTGGGGCACGCTGACAGACGCGTGGCCACCATCAAACAACCACATTCGTTGATAGGCAATGTGGGTTACAAGTCTTGCCCAGGGACACAACGGCAGTATGCGCTTGGGCAGGGATTCGAACCGGCTACCCTCTGGTGGCAGGGCGACAGTGGGAAACAATGGGGAACCTTTTGTATATGTTTTTAGAACTGGAAACCAGACTGTAGAGGAAACCTACTCGGACACAGAGAGAACGTGGAAACTTCACAAAGAAAAGCCGCTAAGGACCTTTTTGCAGTGAGGTAGAATCAGAACTAAACCAGGTCTAAGCCAGGACTTAACCAGGTTTAAACCAGGACTTAACCAGGTTCAAGCCAGGACTTAACCAGGTCTAAGCCAGGACTTAACCAGGTTTAAGCCAGGACTTAACCAGGTTTAAACCAGGACTTAAATAGGTTAAAAAAAAATATATGTTATCCTACATACCCTATAAAACAATTTGGCTCCACGTTAGTCAGTACTAACCCATCCCATGATCTAAATCCATATGATCATAGCTGTGAGGAAGCTGGTGTCATCTTTTACAAACCTACATATCCTCCGGCCAAATGAGAGAAAAACTTAGTGGCCAGACTGTTTATACACAGTGTCGATGATGACTGTACAGTATTTAAGGCACTGTTTCCACTGTCTCTGCGGCAAAATGTGAGGCAGGCAGCAGAAGATAACATCGTAAATACCAGTGATCAATAAGGTGAGTGGCATTTATAGGAAGTGCAGGGAAGTGTGGGAGATACTGGCTAAAGCAGCTCATCATGAGAATTATTGGCACCCTAGTTCTGCTGGAGGGGCATTTCTTACTGTACCACCAAGACTTATAGCCTCTGAGAAGACTATTATGTTAGCCCGATGATGCTAAATGGTTTAAAAAGTAATGGTTAGATTCCATCAAACTACTAAACTATAGGCCAATATTGGCACGGATTGGGTGTGAATTAGTAACACCAGTAATTCTACAGGATGCTGTACCAAGATAAGGCACTAGGGATAATAGAGGTCAAGAGAAGAACCAAGGATATGCTTTATTGTAGTTTGAGATTTTAGTCTAAATTATTCCTATTGTCATATCAGCTGCTATTGGCTTTAGGTGGGACACAGCCTAAATGAGAGGTACTTACAGGGCTGACACAGAGACACACACGGGCACAGAAACACAACTATTCACTTTCACATTCATTCACTAGGGGAAATGTACTCACACAAGCTTGCTTTAGACTTTAAGGGAGATGTTTGTCTACCAGCCCATAAATTGAACTCACAACATTCTTGCTAAAAGGCAGGAAGAATGGCTCCATGATTATTTTAATCATTCTCTATTGTTGCAATTAAGACCAAAGATACTAACACCAGCCAAAGGTCGAGGACCACAGAAGGATGTTAGGTCACCGGGTCATCATCAGTTTCATAATGTTTACTAATCACTGCATTTGATAAGAACACCTTTCAGGAATACAAAAGTGTCATTAGCCATAGTTCAAAATCCTACAGAGGAATAAACCCTAATATGAATTATGGTCTGCATTTGTTATGAATTATCACAGTTCCTTTTGAGATTAGACATTTCAAATGGTAAATGGGGTCAATAGGTCTGGGCAAAACACTGTTTCACAAGAATCTGTTTCATATAATGTTCTTTTTTGGAGCTGAAACTAGAAACTAGTCTCTCAGTTCAGAATCAGGCTATAGTACTTTTGAAATCCTTAAATGCAGGGCACACGCTATAGTTAAT
Source organism: Philypnodon macrostomus (assembly GCA_036025475.1). Lineage (NCBI taxonomy): Eukaryota > Metazoa > Chordata > Actinopteri > Gobiiformes > Eleotridae > Philypnodon > Philypnodon macrostomus. Next base: position 15,071 of record JAVQKC010062934.1, read on the forward strand.
GCAGCCTATATTTTGAGTCTATTTCACCTGATTGTTAGAGGAACACGCTCTGTCAGGAACTGTACCTCAAAGTATAAGACAGGTTACGATATAGTATGGTGTAAAGACGTGCATGTGAATACCAGTTAAAGGTTGTCTGGAGCCTATGCTAGCAACTATGGGCCTTAGGTTAGTTGTAGACCTGACACAGAGACACATAAGACCATCATTCACTTTCAAATTCATTCACGCAAAGCAATTTCACCATTTCACATAATCTGTACACGCATGTCTTTGGAAGGTGGAAGTAAGAAACCCACATTGTCACATGTGATGACAATATGGGAGGTTGCCAAAATGAAACCAACAGTCTTGCATTCATCTGTGTCTCAAAATGTAATCACAATTTCATTTTAATTGAATACACGCTCTTCACGGTGACAAGCAGGACTCACTAAATATGGAAATGATCCTTTTTTATTGATTAAAGTCATATATTACGAGCCTACTTGAAGAGGATGGTGATGGTGAAAGGAAAATGCCACATGCAAAATGACTGAAGTCAGCTGAGGACCAGAATGCAAATGACACTCATTGTGTTAGACAATAGTACGGCCAGCACTGATTCTGCAAGTGTGAAATCTGCATGTGATATTTTTAGATGAGATGAGATTTTGAAAGAACTTGAAAATGGTGAGGGTTTTTTTTCATTCATTCATCCTGGCCACAGTTGGATTTGAATAATTTCACAATAACATTCAAGCATACAATCACTGGCCACTTTTTGGGTAGACCTGTTTATCTGCTTGTAAGTTCAAATGGTTAATCAAGGTAATGATTTAGTCAGGCACATATGCACCAAGCATCAGGATTAGAAAGAAAGGAGCAGTTTAAGAGACAGCAGAAGAAGACCACTTTGTGGGCCACTTTATTAGGTACAGGGTCTACCTGATGCAGCGGGCTGGGAGTGTTCAAAAGTAAAACTGTTGCATCATCTCCTCCCTCTTAGAGTTTCCAAACTATGTCTAGTCAGGAGAAAGAGTATCCATCACAGCGTTTCGTTTATGGACGAGTGGAACAAAGTTGTAATGACCACTCAACGTCAGAGCTTATAAAACTCAAGGCTTTGTGGTTTTAAATGCAGCTCCACTCATCTGCCATCTTCTGTCCACACTGACAACTTCCTGCTTATACAGGAAGTGATGTTGCAAAATCCCTGCATGGTTTGAGAGAGAAAGGGGGGGATTGAATTAGGAATGTCCTGATACCCACTTTTCCAAAATGCTTAGGAGAAGAACTGCATAATCACTGATATCGCAGATCTAATCTAAGTATTTCTTTTGCCAGCCAGTTTTGCATCCCCTGTCAGACAGCATGATCACTGTTCTTTGTCATTGCCTGTAAAAGTTATGGTAAGATTTTTATTTGTAAATATAATAAGGGCTCATCACTGTTTGAATCCAGCATGTTTATACATTGATACATTACCATTGCCAGACAGGGCCAATGCTTTACTGTGTTCTTCTGATTTCAAGGTCTAAACTACATAGACTACACCAGCTCTAAACCAGGGGTATACCAGTTCTAAATCAGGACTAAAACAGGACTTAACCAAGACTTAACCAGGTCTAAATGAAACTCAAGTCTTGAACTGCGTAGAGCTTCTGAGTACCACTAGAAAGAACCGGATTAGTACACCACAGGTACCCCTACCGCAGTTTGAGAACCACAGAGTTTTGATAGTGCTGCTTTGTACTTGCATGCATAGAAACACAATAAAGAAACCTCACCACAATTAAACTAGAAAGAAGCCTTGAAAATATATCTTCAAATCTAGAGGCAGACCAGAGCAGGGCTGTCTATCACACTGCCAGATCTTATACTCCACATGAGGTCATCTGACAGCTGACTGCTCTGTCTTTTGTCTCAACATCAGTGAAGTCATCCACAAATCCACCCACACAACAGTGAAAGGCAATGAGACCATATTACTGTAAAGAATACTGATAAAGCATTTAGTTATGTTTTTATGGGAGTCAATGGGACCAGCCTTCTTGGAGCCAGCGACCAATACTACACTCACACAAGAGCCCAAAGCCTGGTTCTTTTATTGTTTGTTCATACACTGGCCTCTTTATTAGGTAGACCTAAAGTGGATCCTGTTGCGGTTATCTGCATTCAGAGATGGGCTTGAGCCTCTGCTATCTCAAACCAGTCTCTGACACCTGGCATCACCAGAGCATTTTTACCCATAGACGTGCCAATCGCCAGATATTGAAAAGATAATCTATTTCTGATTTACTCAAAATGACAAACAAACAATGTTCAGAGTTACTTCAACTTCATTCTTCATTCTGATGCATAGTTTGAACTTCAGCAGGTTTTGTCTTGAACATGTGTGATGACTAAATCCAGTGGCTTGACACGATGTACTAAGCTGCTGCTCAATACCAATAACGTATTGAGCCCAGCAGCAGGTAAATACCTAATAAAGTGGCCAGTGAGCTCATAGTCCTGACAGAGAGCTACTGATCGATGTGCAGCTATAGTGGGCACAAGTACAGTACGTTCAGCAACAGCTTAAAACAAGCCCACACAGCACCAAGAAGTCTGCTATCATCAGCATGTCACACAAATCATGAACTGTTGGCAATGATTGTTTAGCATTTTTGTACAATGTGACTAGAGAACGTCCTTCATATCAATGCTAATTTAGATCAAGCTACCTTTTCTTCTATATTATCTTGTTTATGTTGCATTCACAATCTCAGTAGTTATGAGTTCCAAATCTTTCTGACGTGCCTCAAAAGTGCTTCATCGTTGCTAGCTTTTGTATGCTTTAAATCAGTGCTTCCCAAACACCGGGCTGGGACCCAACTGTGGATTGCCTTAGATTTAAATTGGGTCTCCAGAAGAGAGAAGTAAGTAGAACAACAGCAAAGACACAGCAGAATCATTAGGGGCTAGAAATAACTGAACGAAACATGGCTGACTCAACAGAACATTCACTATGGACAACACTGACTATTATAAGACCAGACGACGTAACTATATACTGCATAATTATACTTTTTAAATGTGGTCCCCAGTGGATAGTGATTCTGGATGCCTCCTATTGGCCTCCTGGATGGATATGGAAAAAGATGGTGACTCTAAACTGAATGATTAACTGTATGTCTCTGTGTCAGCCTTGCGACTATTTGGCCATTATCCAGGCCGTTCCCCATTTAAGGTCACAGGCACAATTTCGAAGTTTTCAAATTCCAGATTGCACCATATTATCACACAAAACAGGGAGAAAAGACGTGTGGAGATATGTGTAAAAATGAGCCTTCACTGTACATTATACTTAAAAAACAGACCTCTACATTGTTCATTATCTGCTGTCACTGAGCGATGGCCTCCGGAGCATTATTCCTCCGTAACCTTCACAAAGTCTTTTACCTCAGAGTATCAGCTCATTCCTCCACTTTAGCCTGTGTTTTACTATTGCACGTTCTCCTTGTAATCACCTCATTTGGCTTTAAATAGAAACCAGCCAATAGATTCAATGGGACTTTTGTGCACCTGGGTACCATCAGTAGTATCTCTTGTGTGCAATGTTATTCAAAGCTCATTCATTCCACTATGTTGGCTACTGCATTTCTGAAAATAATAATGAAATATAAGTTTAGAAAGTATAAACACCTTCCTACATTTCTTAGGAAACAAATCATGACTGAGTTTGAAGACTTAGCGCAGATGCCAAAAGCTGCCCACACACACTGCAGTAATACTGCTATCTAGAGAAGCAATGAATGGAATAACATGGAGTGAACTATCTAAAGGGCATTTCATTTGATGTTTTTTAGTCATTTAGTCAATTTTTAAATATTAAACATACATCTACTAATCAATCGAATTAAATTTGCTTCATTAATTATAGTTGATGGTTGCACTGAACACATGATTTTTGGTCTTGCCGTGCCAGTTAATGTAAAAACTGTATCTCTGTATTGATTATTATGAATATGACTTTTTCACCTTTATGCTGTTTATATATATATATTTATTTAACATGTATTTCACCAGGTAAGCTGTTAAGATCATGTTCTTATTCACAATAACGATCGGGAAATGATCTATATGACCTTTTGACATTTCTAGTGTACTGTAAAACTACATCCTATCACAAAAGTAACAGTATGGAGCCATGGACAGTTAAGCCAGTGTTTCTTGTCAACAGTAAACTGGATTTCTGTGACTGTGACTGTGACTGTGGGGCAGACAGCATAACCCTGTGCATTTTGTGTCTTCATCGCTCGCTGCTTCCTCAAAGGGTCAGTGGGTGATGACCTTTTGTTTTGAGTTGTGTGGTCAGGCAGAGTTAGCAGGACTGTTGTAAGACTCCATGAAGCAAATAATGACCATCACATTTTGAACTTGGCATTAAGCTAAAGGACCTGTACCTTCCGCATCACACAGGTAACATTATGCCCATAAATATTGTTCTGATTTTGCTGCAGCAGAAGACCAACGAAATGCTAAAGGATTAAACGTTGTAGTGTGTATGTAGCACTCATTCTGGCTTTCTGAATGGGACCAGGCGACTGTTCTTCTCTGAGCTCTTTTTCTAGCACTTTCTCCTCCGTGTCTGCCTTTGACTTGCTTTGCTGTGGCTGCTCCTCTGCTGCAGCATCCTTTAAGCCTGTGAACCAAACCACCACCACCACCACCACCACCACCACCACCTCCGCTAAATCTCAATAAAAACGCATTTCTCCTCCTCTTTCTGCTCACGTGAATGCTCAATGAATAATTCAAGATATCCTTAGTCTTTCCTTAAATTGCTGCAGTCAGTTCCAAAATGCATCCAACACAACAAGTCTGCATTGGGCGTTAGAGGCTTGCTATAAATACCCCATTATACCCCTCCCTTTCGGAGTGAAACGCAGCTAGGACACTATACCGCAGGCTCCTTTTGGCAGGTTTACTGTGCACCTTTTTTACCCCTACCCATCCTCATCCCTCCCACCCCCTTCCCCGAGCTAAGGGAGGGCCACCGGTTATGTCATCTATACGCCAACACCATTCGCGCCTTGGCTCTGTGCTGATGCAACGAGAGGGGATGCTATTCATTGACTCCCCCCTGGTCTGTTTATATCACATGCGTGTGTAGGCTCCCTTGCTACCGCATACAGAGACGTACTGCAAGTGGTATCTAGCTGCCGTACCCGCGTACTAGTACACGCGTATTGGGTTTTAGTCTGTAAACAAACAAAGAACTCAAGCCTAATTTGCACAGCTCCCCCCTCTCTCCCTGTGTCTCTTTGTTGTGCGCTTCAAGGGAAATAATTGAACTTTTGACCCACGCCAAAAACATCAAGACACCGTTTGGGTCTAAACTAGGCGCGTATCCAACTCTTCCATGACCCCTATTGTTACATTCACTCTGTTCGTGGATTAGACGCGTCAAAGTGCGTAAACAAACCACGCGAGCTACTTACCTTACACAGCTGAAAGTTTTCAGATACTAGCGTCTCCTGCACGTCAATTTCCCTGGGAGTGGGCGCCGCGGTGGGGGTCCCTGCCGCGCTGCCACACGATGGAGATCCAATAGTCCCAGAGCTAGCCGGGGAGGACGTGGTCAACCCGTCCAAAACCTTTCGAAACTTCTTCATGGTCACGTAGCTTTTCGTATTAGCGAATTAGGAACTGTTCAAACTGCGCGAAGCTGAACGCAGATGGCAATTGCAGCGGGAGCAAGCGGTAGCAAGGGAATGATGTTGACTTATGTGCAATTCAAAAACTCAAAGAGGCTCCTCATCTTCTCTTTCTTGGCGGCAGTCCACAAAATGATTTTCTCTTCCTCCACGTCAGGGTGAAAGCCAATGTTGCAGATGCAGGTATCTCATATCAGCAGACGAATAGTAAAACTCAACTTCACCCTGCTTCTTGGACTCTAAAGTAGCAACCCCCCCCAACCGCTTAACATAGCATAAAGAAGCAGCTACGATGTTGATATGGGATAAAAGAAGTTCCAGTAACGGGTCAATTAATTTCCCCCTACTGCCTTAAAAAAAAAAAAATCACTTTCACAGCACTACCAGGAAGAGAGAGGGGCGAAGGGAGAGGGAGACGCAGAGGCAATGCAGTTAAACGCGGTTGGGTAAGAGTCCACGCTCAGGCCGAGATAAAGTCAAGCGATAGAAGAGAAAAAACAACGGGGCAATAGATTAGTAAGTCTTAAAATGCCCTGTTTGTGTCTGTGGCAGCGACGCTTTGCCCGCAGTCCTGCCACGGAGCCACAGAGACGGGGAGCTGTCCGCGGTGCTGAAAAACCAGCAGCAGCCAAACCAGCCCCGCCCCCGACCGCTGCCTTGCGCCTCTCCGCCCCGCCCCGCCCACCCCACGCTGTCATTGGCTCAAAGCTCTAAATCAAAAGCTATAAGGAAGAATGAAGAAAAATAACAAGGGGGGGACGATAATAAAGGCGGCACTAAAGGGGCAGTTCACAAAAATACTGCCGTCATTCATCGTTGTTTAACAGGGAGCCAGGCAACGAGACAAACAGTAAAAGGATTAGCTGTGTTGAGTTCAAAGTAGAGTTTTTTGGCTTGATCTATGCTGCAGTGTTGAACTAGTGCCACACATGGTCTGACTAGTGAGAGAAAAACGCTTTAATACAACAGTACAATACAATTCATAGAGTAATGACGATAGCACACTAAACTGTATTTTACTTATACTCATGACTCCCCCTACTGGTAAAAAAGTGAAGATGAGTTATAAAATGAACAAATGGCTTTCTCCAGGTACTCCACACACCAAAGAAACGCCCAGACAGCCGCCGTAGAGTCAGCCCCATTTCCTGAGTCTCCATTTCCCCTCTTCATACACCGAAGAGACAAGCGGTAATTACCCCCCTAAAGCAGCAGATGGCACTTGACATTGAACAAAGATAACAGGAAGTGACGTAATGTAAATCCCTGCTAAGTTATTGCTATGCTATTGCTACGCTAGCCCTGTTACAACCCCTATTTAAGTTAAGTCAAAGACCGTACATTTGGGGTGAATTTGTGACTCTCAGTTCTGGTCATTGTCCAGGATGTTCCCCACCTAAAACCCATAGTTGCTGGGAAAGACAATAGTCACATTTTGTGGTATTTACTAAGCCCTATTTCTTGTACCCACAGCTCTCTTTGTTTTAATGATGTTGTTCTGATTTAAATTCATTTTCACTTTTAAACGCCCTCTTTCTGTTTCTGTTTATATTTTCCACCACATTAACTCTTCACTAAGCTATGAATGCATCTATTTACAAAGCACTTGCATTTCAACCAAAAAAAGGCTGAAAAGGTCCTACAAATAGTGTTCAAGCTAATAGCCAATGAATAATATTTCACATTTTAGTATAACTCCGGGACCTGGCGGGGGAATAAGCATGATGGGATAAAAGTGTTCCCAATAAAGAGCCTGTTAGAAAGCCTAATGTCTTCATTTGACTGTTGAGGACCAGTTACATTGCATAAGAGCTTACATCACCAGCTCGTGCCCCCCAGCGATACTTGATGTTGTGGAGTTAGAGCGTGGAGCACATGGCCGCTGCATCCTGGTAATCTAAGATAAGATGATAAAAACCAGGCCTGTAGCAGCGTGTGTTTCTACCATTGTATCTCTGGTGCTGACTATTGAGAGTACACTAAACCAAGAGATGTGTTTCATCCAACTGTTTATGTCACATTAGACAGATGTAACGATCAACTATAGATTGTTTTTAGCGCAGTCAGTTTGAAAAAGTAACTCGGCACAGACCACATCATTACCATATATTAGACAAATGCTAGATTTAATTCAATTCAATTTTATTTGTATAGCCCTATATCACAACACAGTTGCCTCAGAGGCCATCACAGAAAGAGATGTATGTAAACAATAAACAAGGTCATTGCAAACAGTAACACGTTAATAGACAATCAATAAACACACAAACAACAGGACTGTCCCAGGACGTCCCCCTGTCCTTAGACCCTCC
>JAVQKC010062940.1:0-21619 GCA_036025475.1 Philypnodon macrostomus
AGCTGACTTGTTTTATACGCAGAACACTGCACTCAAGCACTGTCATTATAGGACCCACTTCACTTATAAGTTTCCTTACTACCTCAGCAGCAGAACCATCTCACGCTCCTCCATCACCATCTCAGCAGAACCATCTCACGCTCCTCCATCACCATCTCAGCAGAACCATCTCACGCTCCTCCATCACCATCTCAGCAGAACCATCGCACTCTACTCCATCACCAACTCAGCAGAACCATCTCACTCTCCTCCATCACTACCTCAGAAGAATCATCTCACTTCCCCTCCATCACAGAAACTTGGCCAAGATGTGGCTCAGTGGTAGAGCGGTCAACCTAAAATTGAAGTGTTGGTGGTTTGAATCCCGCTCGAAAACTGTGCATGCTGTTGTTGTGTCCTTGGGCAAGATACTTAACCACATTTGCCTATGTATGTCATGGGGTTGTGTGATTAATGTTTGGTGCGGGGCAGTAGGCGCGGCATAGCTCTCACCTCTCACCAGGGCAGCTGTGGTGACAGAAGTATCTTACCACCATCAGTGTGTGACTATGGCCACCAAGACTTTCATAATGCACTTTTAAATGTGTAATATCTCCATAAATCTGAGCTTTATTCAATGCAGATGGACTATGACTAGAAGATAGATTGTAATTCTACAGTGGCCCACGCAGACCTGATTTTTTCGCCAAACACTTCACTGAAAGTCTGTCAGATCGTCACTGGGCCTCGCTTCGCTGAATAAGTCTCTGTGAAAATCTTAATCAAACAAATATGCCGTGTCACTTTTACGGTCGCGACCCGTCTTGGGAGTCCAGGTTTACGGTCTTCACCACAGATGATGGAACAGCTGGTCATGGTCTAACATGAGAACTGAGATGTCCCCAGGATAGTAATTACTGTCTCCGAAATCTGGACATAAAACTCTTCTTCGGGTAAAACATATGGTACTATCTGTTTTCTGAGGGTGAATATGAGAAATGTGTGCTAGAGAAACATGAGTCAGCAGAAAGACGGCAGAATATTATGAAATCATGCACAACAAATGATAAATCTGTTGAATATTACTCTATAAACATATCAGCAGCAATATTTCAATGATCTATTAATTATCACAATACATTCCTATCCAAGTAACTATGGGCCTTAGACTGAGTTCACAACAGTCAGTGACCAGTTGCAGAGCTGTCAATTCCTCCAACACATGCATGTCTTTGGATGGTGGGACTAGGAAGCTAGAGTAATCACAGTAACACAGGGAAGATAGAATCGAACCCACAACCTCCTTACTGAGTGTTAGGCGCAGTAACCACTCTGCCACCCTAGTAGAAATATAAACTGCATTCCTACTGTACACAATGGTAAACAAAACCACAGCAGACATACATGGCAAAAACAGGTTTTTCGGGTAACAGGGGATAAAGCATAACAGGAAAACATGAAATATAGATGAACTATGAACTATTACTACAGACCTATGAAACATGTTGATTTTGGAATGTAGCCCTTGACGAAGTAAAAATTTATTCAAATGGCCTATATTAAAGATCCTATATTCTGCAAAATTGACTTTTCTGAGCTTTTATCAATGTTCAAACAGATACACAAAGTTTTGTTTTGTTTCATTGATGCAGTAGCTATAGTACTGAAAACAGACAGACCCTAAAAATGATGTCATAAATGGGAGGCAAAACGTCAAAATATTGTCAGATGAAAAAGCATGTCTTTAGCAAGTTATTAAAACATCACTTTTCCTGAGACAGATGATGCCTCATTTCTTATACACAATTGGAGGCATATGATTTGTTGTAGCAAAAGCCATGAGGGAAGAATAAGAAACTCCAGTCCTGATAGCCAACACTTTCCCCACTAAACCTTTCCTTTCACGACTTCCAAAAAACAAAGACCTTAACCTCATTCAGTCCCACATCCATCTTCTCTGGCACTCCACAACAAACACGTGTGTCCTCCACCCGCCGGGACCTGCCGCTCTTTCCACTCGTAAACAGGTAAACGTTCTCCACCCTCCTGGCAGAAATGGCCACAGAGGTTTCGGGGTAGTCAAAGAGATGCTTTCACGTTCCCTCCCTTCACTCACGCTGTCGTCTGCCAGATTTCACCAAACAGAGGCTGGATTGAAGGCGAGAGGGGTGCAGATGTAAAAACAAATCGTCACAAACAGAAGGATTGGTCTGTGTGCTGTAATGGATGGAGAAGTCCCTGGAAACCCATTCCCCTCGATGCAGGCTATAAATAGACTTGATATTTGGACAATGATGATCCTTGTGTGGGAGTGGGACAGAGGATGAGTGGACGCACTGACCCCAGTTTGGTGCAGATGGTCGGTCGGTCAGGGCAAGGGGAGTGGCCTTAAATACTCCTCACTAAGAAAGCTTAATATATGGCAAATTTTTTGGTTACTGTGACAATTGGCAAATTGCAGAAACGCCAAAAAATATGTTTTGGACTGACAGGGCCCAAGAGGTAGAAGGTTCTGGGTCTAAACCAGGTCTCAATAAAGGTCTAAAACCAGGACTAAACTATGTCGAAACTGGGACTACACCAGGACAAGGCCTATCACTGGTGGTCAAAATCTTATGTGTAATACCCACCAGCTTTGTGTGCAGCCCCAGGCACAACTCAATCTTTTTATATGAACCAGCATTAACTTCATCATCAATTTGAAGGTGAAGAAGTTCATCTTCTGCAGACCGGGATCACTCCAATGTTGTGTTTTTCATTCATTTGCGTCTTAGTACAAAAAGGCTCATTTTCAAACTAACTTCTGTAATTCTTTCACATCTTCTTTACATTTACCCATTTATCCTGCATCTGGGGTCTCAACCCTCACTTTGAGGCCTTTGTTTGTGTGACTGTGACAGATATAGTAAACTCCACTCTATGATGGTATTTGAAGTTGAAGAAATGTTTAAGTATCAAATCTGATGAGAATTGTGCTCTAGTAGTGTACTGTGGCGTAAGGTTGTGATCAAGAGCCCCAGTGCAGGTTTTTATAGTCCTGAACTGGTTTAGACCTGGTGTCTCTGTTTAAACTTAATTTCAGCACTTTGTTTAGACCTCACTTAGTCCTGGTTTAGATCTTGTTTAGTTCTGGTTTTAGCTTAGTCCTGGTTTAGACGTTGATTAGTTCTGGTTTGGATTTCAACCTTGTTCAGTCCTGGCTTAGTCCTACTTTAGACCTTGTTTAGTCCTGGTTTAGAGCTTGTTTAGTCCTGACTTTGTTCTGGTAATTCTACCCAACACATTATAAATTGTGCAAAGTTCCCCTCTCATGAGCAGAGGTTGTGTGATAATAACAGTGACCACATCTGGAGCCTACTCTCAGTAAAACAGGTTGCTCCACACAACAGCCTCAGCCTGGAATTTACAGCCTACTGCCCTTCACTGAAAAAACATCTAATACATCTAAAACATCATAATATCTTTTATGCATGCATTGTTATCATTTGTTACACATGTAAATTATGTAGCCCAATTAATGTGCAAAACTTTTATGCAATCAAGAATCCTATGCAAGCAAACAGCATGTCAACTACTGCCCAATGGACTGCTGATATGTACCACCTGACAGCTCCTTAGCTCCTCTCCTTATAGGTTCTATATTGTGCTTTATGATACATTAGGATACCATTATACGTTTGACAAAATCAAACATGCAATATTGACCTAATTTCAAGCTGTTTTGTGATGCTCCCACTTGATACTCGATAGTTAAACTATTTGTGCTGGTTTTCAGGGGTTTCCAAAAATGAGTTCCAACCACTTTTTACCACTTCTGGGATATAAACAAAGCCTTGACACCCTCACAGTTGAACACACATCTTCTACAATTAGATATGTGGTAGCAACAATGGTTTTCTGGGTGTGCTTGTCGACAGTGCAGGAGCAGACAGGACCACTGGTTTGCCACTATTCATCACTAATAAGTGAATCTGTTTTCAACTCTTGGAGAACTATAGCTCAACATAATAGATTACTCAAACATGCAAGAATGAAACAAAACATAACTTTGGGTATGTGTTTGAGGCAGAAACAACATTAGAACATTGTTAAAAACCTATTTAGCATTTATAATATAGGACCTTTTAAATCAAGGGCAGGGTTTTTGATGATATACAATTAAAGACCATTAAATCTTGCATTGCCTACAAATTATTCCCCACAATATTATAATCATCACTTCTCCTAAAGTCAGCACAACGTCTTTATAAAGGTTTCTATCCCATAGTCATATACAGTAGTCCTGGTAATTGGATGACACTTAACTTTATCCCAAAAGCTCTGATTGGCTGACACAGATAACTGTAACTGTGGAATCTTATACAAAAAAATCCTGGATCCAGACGGTGGTCCGGATTACTCCCCGTTCAGTATTTGCTAATAGACAGATGCTACTGTACCACTCATGTACTGGTTAAACAAAAAAACAAAAAAATACATTACTACTGCCTGTAATCCCATGTTTAGTGTACTTTCTGTATGTACATTCAAACTCTTCCAGCCTTGTATCTCAGACCCTGCATTTCATTACCATCAAGGCCGCTCTGTGCTGCTAATACACGCGTTCCAATGGGTGGGTCCGGGAACACAACACAGCCCGCCTGTTCCTGGGCTGAGGTCAGTGCAGCACTTCCGTTCCCTCACACTCGAATCCAGTGAAATCCAGCTCCTTGCACAACCACATCCCCCCGTCGATGTGTCTCATATGTATGGGTCTAAATAGTCCATCTGTTTTGCGTCATGTACAGCAGTGGCCTCTCTGAGTGGATGACCTCATAGGGAGCTGCTGATTAAGTAATGGTTAGTTAGGAATACATTTGAAGAGAACTGACTGGCTGCTGCAGTGACTGAAAAGCATGAAAATGACTTTTAGCAATGAATAGGGGCTACTGTAGATGTGAATTTACGTTAACTCCTTAATTACCGTTTTCTCTAATACACTTTGTGCCTAATAAAGTGTCCCCACTGTGGTTTAATGCAGCTAGATCAACTGCTAAATCAAAGTTGCAGACCTTGGTTGTAACAAGTGATTGTTCGGGTTACTGTTGGCTTCATAGATCTATTTGAAACCTGTCATTTACTGGCTATTTTCTCCTTTACAGGTCATGTAAACCCTATAGTGTGAAAATCTCAATAGAGCAGCAGTTTCTGAAATTCTTAGACCAAACCATGCCACACTGAAAGCCACCTTTATTCTGAAACTGCAGCATTTTGATTCACAGAGTATGTATTTTATAAACATTCAGACAATTTTATCTAATATTGTGGCTAGTGAGTGTATGCTGAATTAATGGATGAAAGTGGGTGGATATCTACACAGACAGTTCATAAAGCCTGCCATACTGTACATAATACAAGCAAAAATGTAAAATTTTGCAAATGTGATAGTATTTTTTAAGTTGTATCAAGCCTCTTTTGAATATCATTCTAACTCTGAATGGGAATAGGAACTGATATACCAGTGTATCTATGACCCCCTTTTCTTATACCAACTTTACATCCATAAATGTAAACCTTTTTGGTCTTCCACTAGGCCCTCTGTCTCTCAGCTCTAACATCAGCCTCATCCTTCAACCATATATAATCACTATCCCCTCTGCACACGTCCAAACCATCTCAATCTGGACCATCATCTGATCTTATCCATCCTCGCCATCAACACAAAGCACATATTTCCCGCCTTTTTGTTATGCATTCAATACAATCAAGTTCATGCAAATTCCAAAATTTCTCAGTTCAGTTCAGGTTTTTCAAAATATGTGGGAAAGAACCATTATACTGCTGCCACAAAGGAATGTGTGTTATGCAACAACTACAGGCATACGTCAGCTATTGGCCCATGAACTGTTGATTGGAAATGTGTAACACCTGTCATATGATCCCTAGTGTTGGTCCTGTGTTCTTCTGCTCTGAGTTACAAGGCCTGTTGATGCAGAAAGACATTAATAGCTTGCATTTCCTCCAGACGCTTTCCCACACCGTCAAGCACAAACTCTGATAAAAAGAAGTGCGCTTATCTGGCCTTACCGTCAAAAATGTCCCGCACACATGAAAAAACTGTTTAATGGACGGAGTTATCGCCAGAGGAAAGGTTGGGTGGACTGGACAATGTTATCAAGTTGGCTGTTGTGGCTAAATTTACCATTTTACTTTATGAAGCAGGATGCAAGCACTGACAAATATTGTGATCCACAGCCAACAATAACTAGTACTGTTTCTTGGAATTAAATTAAGTATTAGCTTTGACTATTATGGTCAAGCCCACAAACCAAGACCAAAAATATTGACTGGATTGTAGAAGTTAAATATTGGAGTAATAGATCAATAAATGTAAAAAGGCGCTTAAAAAAAAAGCACTTTACTGGGTCCTTTATTTATTACACACTCGCAGTACGTTTTGTAGCCACAGCTGCCCTTGGCCAGACTGACGGGAGACATGGAAGGCATACAACTACTCGAACCTAGCCTGGCAAGACAGAGTTCTCTGTATACTATATACAGAGCGACTCTCCCATTCACAGAGACTTCCCCCCGGTACAAAAGTCTGATTGGTTGATCGGCACAGTGACGCTTGCTTCTTGCATGCTTCTCCAAAACATTCAAGATGGCGCAAAGTATTTTATTCTGCCGTAGGTTTTCACAGCTAAAAATTACACACGTCAGTTATCTCTTCTTTACTGAACCATGTTGTTTGATTATTTCTGCCACTTTTCTGATTACTCAGACACTGTTCGCCCCGCTCCAGAAATCAATTGATGCGAGTGGGTCACCAGACTCACTAGAACCAGGCTAACACTTACCACCATCTAACACATTTGTACCTAGGCAAGGTGGGTAATATCTTGCCCAAGGGCACGATGGAAGTATAAATCGATTGAAGCTGGGCTCAAAATACAAATGTTTTGGTTAGTGGGTAACCTCCTTGAAGGTATGGTAGGCCTAATGATGTAAGTTTTTCAAACATTTAATGAAAAGAACGGTATAGAGAATAAAAATCTAATTTTGCAACTTTTAAACCCTAGACTGAACTTGCTAACACCAAAATACAACAACATATGTCAATATGGGTCCCTCCATATCCTGGGCTCCAGAGACTGCTGCCTACACCTGGTTACAGGTATTATGCAATTCCTAAAACCTAAATTAAAAAAAAAAAAAACTATTTAAAAACTCCATATTTCATCCTTTATTATTTTTTACTTAGCTACAAGGTTGGGCTAACAATATCCCTGCATATACCTATACCTAGCTAATTAAAGCACCTGGTGTTTGCTAAACGCTAACGTGAAAGTAGCAGAGCGCGCCCACCTGGAACATTCCTCGTGGAAAGAGACTGTGCGACATGAACACGGAGTGACGGCGGGAAACTGTGATGGAGAGGCTTAAAACATCATATGACCCTCTCCACAGCCCTCTTCGTCAAATAAATCAACGGAGACGTATCGTGCAACTTCCCACAGAGCGAATAAGTCTATTAAATCTCTCGTTTCTGACAATTACAGGCGGACGCAGCCAAGGCTTTTCAAAAGAACGCAATCTCCTTGTTTAGAAGCATTTGGGCCAGCATATCTTAGGTAATAACCTTCTCTACCTCAAGTTTTACCCCAAAAGCATGTGCCCAATAAATTACAATAAGGTAAGCAATTGAAGTGCGCAGCGTACAAGCTCAACATCCCAGTCATTCACTTCACATGCAAATATTGAGCTGTTTTTGAAGTGTCAATATCACTAAAGTACACAAAACTAGGCTACACTACAAATCAAGTCACAATTTCCTTCAATTACAAGTTATTCAATACAATGACATTTTATTTGGTTAAGCTTAGCTAGTTCAACTAAAGCTGAAATCAGTTTGAAGAGAAAAAGCCCATATGGCTAATGCATAACTTCACTTTTCAAAAGTCTGCTAAATAATGGACCCAATGATGACTAATCTGTCAAATTTAAAAAGCTACCCACCATTGGCAAAGTGCGCAACATAGAATCTCAGCATCCCACATTCATTCTACCCCACATACACCGCAACATTTAAGAACTTTGTAACCCACAAAGTCCAACAAAACTAGCTCAAACTTTGATTTCTGGTTTGCGTTTTCAGCTCTTACCTTACTCATTTTCCCGCTGAGCATTTGCCCGCTTCTAAATGCTGCCCTTCATTCTGCGGAAGGCCATCAATAACATGACCAGGACTAGTATGAGATAAGTTGTTTTCTTTAGTCCGGTCCACCCTCTCTGTTCCGAGGCTGGAGGGCTGTGGAGGAGGAGCCACACGCAGTAAAGCATGGGGAGTAGTGTTACTAGAAGTGCAGCCCTGATTGGTTAGAATGAGAAGGGGAGCGTAGCAATACTCACTTTGGATTGGCTACATTATTAATATTATTCTAAGTGGTCTTTCTCAAACCCCATCGTCTTCCATTGAAAGTGTATAGGCCTGTAGTCATACAGGGTATTCTATAGGCTAGTGATGGGATTTTGAGGCAGCCAAATCTCTGAGATCCGTTCATGTCAAAGAGCTGTTTAAAAATGCTGGCTCTTTTTTGTGCTATTTTTTGGTTTTATTTGTTAGGACAATAGACTGACACAAAATCAGGGAGAAGAGCAGAGAGTGACATCTGGCTGAATGTTGTGAGCCAGATTCTATCTCACAACACCCAGGCAAGCTCTGTAGGCTCTGAATATGTGCTGCATGCCCTACCGACTGAGCTAAACCAGACTGGCTCATTATTATATTTATTTATAATAAGGACAGCCTGATAACTAAATGTAACTGTGAAATATGCATGTGTGTAGTTACAGGTTGTGTAACTATACACAATAGAGACTACATATCCACGCTAAATGACCTTTTGTGCAAAAACAATAAAAACCAAATAAAACACAGGAAAAAAGATTGGCCTCTTCTCAGAAATAGGATCCGGTTCGAACCATTCACGTCAAAGAGCCGTTCAAAAGATCTGATTGTTCATGAATATCACATCTCTAGTATCTCCTTTAACATTACGGAGTATGAATTTCTTTCTTTCACAATAAATACCATCAAGTAACTAACTAAAAACAAAAGGAAGGGTAGTATCATATGTGAGATGAAAGCAGTATTTACAATCTGTACTCAAATACTGCTACTTCAATACAATTTTACTCAAGCTGGTGTAAAAGTAGGCTACTCAAAACTACACACAGCAAGTTATCTGCATTTGAGCATACAGTTATGTGAATATTTATTTTGCACCATATGGCATTGCTAATGTAACCTATTCCATTTATTTAGGATTGGGCCTGGGCCAGCACAAGAGCTTTGACCTATGACCCATAAATGTAAGTCCCATTACTACAACTTCTTCTGCTACTGCACTATCTACTACAGCTACTATCAGCTGTTAGGACATTTAGGTTACAGATTTAGAATTTTTGTGTGCGTGCGTGTGTGTGCGTTTATATAGTAGTTTCTACCTCTGCAATGAAGTGGTCTTTTTCACCAATATTTTTGAATCATTCAATCCCTGTTGTATCCATAGAGCTATCACAGATTGTGGTGATATATGAAGTGATACAGTCAAACAACCACAATCATTCAATTACACTTGAGCCTGTGTTTAGCCTCACAGTGACTTGCATAGTCTAGATTGTCTGGAGACTTCCCAAACCACAAGAAGAAACATCTGTACGAACCATGGTGCAGCGCAGCAGCAGTCCCTAGTGGTGAAAGATTGGACATGCACCAGATGTTTCACATTTAACACATGTATGCCATGTAGTGAGTCTTTAAAACCCAGAGCTATGAAGGAAAGCCTGGGAATAAACGTCGTTGGGGATTTAAATAGGTATTATATAAAAGTGGCCTGACTGAGCAGATGGAGCTGCAGATATGAATCATGATTGTTTTGGTTTAAAAGTCCAAGCCACTCAGCAGTCTGCTCCGGTTGATTATAATTTAAACAGGCAGGCATGGGCTTTGTTAAACATAGCAGCCAGTATGTTTGAATGCACGCCAAGGTCTTGTGGATGGTTAGGATTTCTATACATCGAAGGACTTCTACTCACTTGCCATAAATCGTTAGTCGCACAATATATCTCACTTTTATACTAAAATTCAGAAAATTATATTGATATGAACCAGTACATACAAGTATAATCAGTCTTATCAACAAAAAGTGCAAAGGGGTTCTGAAGCACAGGTGGAAGATGCTTTCAAAATAAATATAAACTTGAAGGAACAAAATAATATTCAGAAAAAATACATGCTTAGGGTCTAATTTAGCAAATGTCCTGTTTATAAATGATGTTCCAGTGGTCCTTCATTGTTCATATGTCAAAATGTACTGTCTGGATGTTATATTACCACCAATTAGTCCATAATGAAACTGTAACTGTAAGTAATGACGTATCGTAATCCCCCCTAAACAACATGTGTGGTAATGCAGCCAATTTATGCTCTCATAACTCTGGAATTTCCGGCTCATGGTGCATTAAAGTAATGTATTAAGTTGTGTAGAATAATGGCAGTTTAATTGTATGTTGACTCACGTGTCTGTTTCTTGCAGATGGCAGGAGAATGAGGAGGGGGGAATGAAAACACAGATTTGGTGAGTAAGACATTGTAAGGTGAAAAGGTAATCGGAGAGGCCAAAAGGGGGGCACACACAAGACTAAGAAAATACAGAGGGTCCATGAGAGACAGGAAGTGGTGCTCGGGCCTGGAATGAGGGGTTGAGTCTGGGAGTAAAGGGGGGATGGTTGTATATGTCAAACATCAGATGAGAAAAAGGCAGAACAGATGAGATGTGTTGTGAAAATAATGCTGTTTTGTATAACTTTGAGAAATATTTTAGACTGGTAGTTAGTGATTCTTTGCACTCTTCCCTGACAGCAGGTTTGCCACTTATTTGAATCCTGCTAATGGCTATGTCTGTGGAGTTTGCGTACTGCTATGGGCAGTTCCCTAACAGTCTTGTGTGGGTTGATTGAACCTAGTGTATATGGCGAATGAGAAATCAGTAAAATGTAAATTATGCAGCACCAAGCATATATAGCAGGGGCTCTCAACTGGTCTGGCTTCGGGACCCACCTTATAATTGTATTGAATAAAAAGATTGAAAAGTTTGAAGCTGAGCTAGTATAATATCAGAATATCAAGATAAACCAAGCATGTGGCCAAGATAAAGAGAGTTTTTCTTTTCTACATTCTACATTCCCATTGTATGATCACTATAAAAAGTCTGCACTAGTCTTAGTTGCATGTTAAATGGCTTCAAATGAGAGTAACTTTATCAGATGTAAATATCAGTGGCCTCCATACAACTTGACACAACTGAACAGTGACACCTGTGGACAACTGCAGGGTAATATTTAGAACAGTTTCTCTTCTGCTACATCAAACACAGAGAAAACAACCTGCAAACAGCTGTAAACTACAACCTGATGGATATTACTCCTTTATTCTCAGAAGCAGCTCACTGTGCTCAATCAGACTGTGTCTGCCTGTTGCACACGTTTATATATATATATATATATATATATACAATTACAATTCGGTGATAACCTTCAATGGTCTTCAATGGTCTCTCAGAACTGTTTTGTGTTCTGTTTGTTTGTGTTAAACTTCAGAGATAGGCAGAAAAACGCTGCGGGTTTGTGTACGTATATCGAGCATTACATTTATTTATATATATTTGAATTAAAAAATGTTACATTTTGAGCAGTTAATATCTCAACTATTTATTGGCCTTTCGACTTCAAATAAAAAGTAACCGAAAGCCTAAAGTCTCCTCTGAAAGTAGATTTCACACATTTTATCAAAGGTGCTCCTGGCAGAAGTTCAAAGGATACTTTGGCCCACTTTTGGGGTTGTGGTCTCTACAATACTGATATTGTGATTTCAGGCTCTGAAAAACATATTTTATGCTGTTCCAGAAAGTACCAATAAAAAACAATATTCAACAAAACTGCTATTCTCCATAGTGGATCCAGAATAAAAATGATTATAATATATATATATATATATATATATAATTTAAGATTTAGCCGTGTGTCTCCTATTTGTGAACGTCTATTTCAGATGTGCCAGGTGTGTCTCTTTCCAGAAAAGAGGAAACGCGACATGGAAGGATTGGCTTGGCCCTGGAGGTAAATGAGAATGAGTGGGAACCCGGCCCAGGAGGAAATGAGGGGAAGGGGCCGTGGAGTTGTAGTAGGGATTGAGTAACAGAGCAGCAGTCCAAAGTCTGATAAGGTCCAGCTGTTAACAGAGCGAAAGAGTGAGGAGGCCAGGGCACAGAAAAGATGCTGTCCATACACTCCGTACCCATCCGAGATCCCAAACACATTTCCTGGACACGCTTTTTCAGACTTGGACAAACATCAAGAGGGCATTTTTGAGGGGGAAATATTGTGCATACTTTTGCCGCGAGGTGGTTCTTTTTTAAAGGGCGTTGCTGGGATTCGATGGGGATTGCTGTGAGAGGATATGGTTTATGTCTTTTTCCTCGATCAGCTTTCATGTGCCACAACAAACAAGAAGCATTCTCTGTTCCTCATTTTGTGACCTATGATTGTCTCAAACTAGCCGGAATCTGATCTTCAACCTCCACCTACACAGTAAAAAACTGAATTTTTTTCTAGTAATGATAAATTGAGTGATTTGTTTTGCTTTCTTTTCTATTTTCAGCCCTGAAAGGGAGGGTCTAAATTTAACCCTGAACGGTCAGCGTTGTTTCCTGTGCAGAGGGTGTAGTATTTGCAAAGAATGCCTGTGGTTCACGGCTTTGCAATTGGTCACGGCCAATATAAACTTGCAAGAAATTAGAGGGAAGTATGACGGATGTGTTTAAAATCCCATAAAGCCACACTCAAAAGATACTATATTTTTTAAGTCTGCCTAAAAATGAGCCAATGCATAATTACATTTGCTATGGCAGATGGCAAGAAACTAGATACTGGCAGAGGCTCAACCTGTAGAGTCTAATGAAATAACAAGCTGTGAATTGTGTTCAAATTTTCAAAAAAAATGACTCAACTTTTGGCACTTTATACGTTTATATTGATGATTGAGCAGGGCACATCTTTGTGGTCAGTGCACACATTAGCTCTAATCAGAAAACTATTTCAGTGATGGTAGTGATGGCAGTTTCATGACTTCAATTCGGGGTTCACCTACCCTGATTCGTCCCACATGGATACAACTGCATACTTCAGAGTTTAGTTTACTGTTTAAAAAGAACCATATGGACTGAGGAGAAAATTAATTCAGAGTTCCACTTTGATGAACTGAGTATTTCTGGAATCTGTTTTCTAGAAAAGGCTGTTTACTGATGCACAGCTCCTCCAATAACTCCTGACAACAGAAGGAACAACTAACAGTGTGCGCAGATGACGGTACTGAGTGTAGTTAAAAAAAACCCCCTAGGGATGATGTAATAGTGTAAAATAATAAGTTGTGTAACAGACAGAGACAGAAGCATTAAAGAATGACTGTGTATAATCCTGTATTCTATGGTTGAATAATCTAGAACATCCATCATAGCTACAGTGGGGCATGATCACCTCATGATCACATGGTGCGTTTACAGTCACTCTTTCAGTGTCGTGTTTACAGTACACTCTCTTGAAAATAAAAAATACAAAAATTGTTTCATCATGTTGACACTAGACAGGTTACACCCAGACAGATTAGTTGCAGCCGTGCTAACCCTTGAACACACACACACTGACAAATGAATTTCAGATTCACCTATTCCTCTGTGTATAGGCACCAGCATGTTGTTGACATTGCTATAAGAAAATGTTATAAACAACCCTCTTTAAAGTCTGAGCAGTCATGTGTACCAAATTTTCAGTTTCAAGTTGTTAAATACTAAAGCTCATGGTTTACAATTGAATTCAAAATATGAACTGTGCAGCACTGTCCAGATGGTGCCTTTTTTCACCTGTAATAATTTGGATTTGCGTAGAGCTACACATAACCAAAGCTAGTCTATTAGAAAAGCTTCCAGATACCTCCAGTCTTTTAATTGGCCATACTCGCTTATTAGGGCTTTTACTGAAACTGAAATATTGACCCCTTAACTTGCTGGTAAATTGTAAATCATACTGAAATAACGTTGGGCGATGAAGAAACAGCTCAAACTGCTCTGCAACATCCCTTCCTCATGTTCTTGGACATAGACATAAACACATTATGTAATGGCTCTGAGCGCTGCATGTGGAATATGACTTTTGGTAGCCAACTTTTTCCAGTAAGTGCTTGGCATTGCCCTGGTCAGGTATGTATGTACAAGCAGTTTCCTGAGATGTTAGGCCTTAGTCATACCCCACACTTCCACACACTCACAATAACAGAGGCAAGTGGAAGTGCATCTCACATCTTGGTGCTATATGTGAAATGGAAACCAGAGGAATGTGATAAACAACATGTGAAAACAAGATCCAAAAATGACCATAAATAGATGGGACAATCTTGCGTAATGTTTGGGACCGGAGCAGTTCCCACACCCATGTAGTGGGGTCAGCCTGTGATGACTCTGTGTTCCCACGCGGCTCAGCATGTGATACGGAGCTGTGGGACCACCAAAAACATCAGCAGATAGGGATGAAAAAACACTATATTAGTATTATGCTTATCACAGTTTAATGCAACCATACAGGGTCATTCTGGCAGACCCAAGCTTGGATACATACTGAGGGTTAATTCAGGATTCAGATGTAAAATATATGGCAATAAAGATTCTAATATAATTGATGGACACTGGATTTCCTCTAGTGACCCATGAAAATTAATGTAGAAGATTGTATCATGATATGTATGTTGGACATTTGTCTATGCCAGTGGTTCCCAAAGTGGGGCCCCCAGAGCCCCTACATCAAGTCTTTAAAAATACATTTGGCATGAATTGAATACAAATATGTAAACAATTGTATCATATTTAATCAAATATAACTTCAAGCTTTTAAGGTTACTAGTGTTGTTTCCAATGTTTATAAAATAGATGACTCAGTTTTGTATTTTGGAAAAAGATTTTAGATTTGGGGACGTGGATGATTTTTGGATATTGAAGGGGGCTGTGGCACGCTTAACTTTGGGAATGGCTAGTCTATGCAATTTACATCTACTATTTGCCAGTCAAAATAACAGCAGAACTCTTTTATGTGATCTTTTCTCTTTTGGTACTCGCTGAGTTTAGTACCAATGTATAGTCAACCTATCAGAAACGCTAAACGGGACACTAAAAAGCCACACAGAGCCTGTTGTTAACAATGAAGTTAGAAAAGTAGATATCTGACACATGCTGCTTGTGATTGGTCCGTCCGCAAAATGGACGCGAAATGATCCGCTATAAACAAGGGACCAGAACCCCTCTTTTGAAAAGACTATTGAGGCTGGAATAGCAGGCTATCATGTCACTATTATTGAAATGTTGTTGGAATAGGCCAAAGCCTGGATTGATATGATTTGTTAACCCCTGCACTATTTTAAGTCTATAAAGCTAGACAGTTGCAAACCTACAGCTATCCATCCTGACAGAGCTGGCTGTAACAATCTAAAAGGTCTAACATCCTGCAGGTCTAATGGGGTGATTATGAAAGCATGAGTGCAGGTATTCATGAGTCTGAAAGGTGATCCGGGCCAGAGGTCAAAAGTCAGCACTCTCTCCTGGTGCCACTCCGCTGTACACCATCCTCTGTTGATATTATGTTAATAGGTCTGCGGTGGTGATACAACCCTCTCATTGTATGTGAGCACATGCGGAGCTGGCTCTGAATCCTCCACGTCACCTTTTACACCAAGGCTTCAGTCCAACTATAACACTACACTATACAATTCTACCCATTGACTATCAACAAACAAATAGTAGGCATAGTAGTGATCAACGCCAGGCTCATTTTATTTAAGTTCTAGAGTAAAGAAATGTATTATGTATACATTTTTCCAAGGCTGGCACTTTAAACTATAGTTAAGTTAAATAAGTTAGAATTATAGTCGTCCACCCCTGGTTATGACATACCTTTACATAACGCAGTGTATTAAAGTATATAGTACATATAGTAAATGTGTAAACCTTATATCTCCTTACCATGCAATTATGATACAATGCATTTATTGCAATAACGTTTTTGCACTAAGAATTGATTGTGTTCTGTATACTAACAAACCACTAAGTCATCAATTAGCCTTATCTGTAGGGCCATAGTGCAACTGCTAAACAAGAGTTTTTCTATTCACAATATAGCACATATGGACCACATGACCAGGCAGAAGAGGAATTTTGAGAATCTTTCTGTGTTCTTATTGCCAAGGGCTTAACTATACGCTCTGCTGTTCAATGGTATATTATATTCAAGAGACAGATAAGGGGTAGCACAAATCTGGCAACCTTCTTACCCAGGAATATTGCATGATTCTGAAATCCAAACTGACTTCTTTTATATATACACTACAAAAGGCATCACTAATTAGCTGTAACACCTAAAATTTGTACATGGAGCTCACCCTGACCTTTGACCTGCAGACAGGAAGAATCTGCTTTGTATCAAAACACAATACCTGTGCAAAATCATCCCCAAGTTTACTTTTGTTGACATCTGACATGAACTTAGACCTTTTAACACAGAGAGAGGATATCAAGTATCAAAGCACCATTTAACATGTAAGGATAGAGCCTTAACTAGTTTCTAAGCACATTTTAAGTCCTTAGATGGGGTACACACTGGACAATAGGCAGTTGACACACAGTGACAAACAACAGATTCTCCTAACACATGCATGATATCAGAGGGTGGACTGGAGGATATGGAGAACCCACAGTAACATGGGGATGGGGATGACATGCAGACTCAACTCAGAGAGATCAAACCCGTGTTTCTCAAACTGTGTTATGTGGTTATATGGCCACTGGTCACAGGCTTTTTCTAGTGGTACTCGTGTTCTTTGCAAGTTCAAGGTGGTTTGGTTTTATTTACACCTGGTTTAGTTCTGGTATTGTCCTGGTTCAACCCTGTTTTAGTCCCAGTTTAGACTTACTTTAGACATAGTTTAAACCTAGTCCTGGCTGGCTTAGTCCTAGTTTTGTCCAAATATTTTCTGAGGTGGTTCTTGCTGAGAAACCTTTACAAACTGCTTCTTTTCAATCTCTTTTAAAGCTAATATTTACACACCTTTTGCATACCAGATACAAGCACAGGAAAGCCACATTTGACCCATCTTAAGACCTTCCCCTCTGCTATGTCCAGAATGCCCACACGTGTTGTCCACTAACCTTCACCACCCTCATCCTTCCGCTCTCGCTCCTCTCCACGCTCCTTCTCTTCAGGGACGAGCTGCGCACCACGGGGGTCACGGACACCTCGTCCTCCCCGCACCAGTCCGAGCCCAGGACGCACCCCATCAGCGCACCCCTCTGCCGCTGCCCTACTCCTGTCTCTTTACTCTCCAGCTCTTCTCCTTGGGCTGCTGTTTTTGTTGTCAGCTGGACGCACCAAACTCAACCCCTTTTCCTGGCTACGGTTCAGCCTCGATGTAAAAAGCAAGGGAAGGATATACTTCACTGCCCTGCCCCCTTCACCCAACTTTAAAGCAGCTAACTTTCAACTACTTTCTTTGGTGCATCCTAGCGTTCCCTTCACGTCCCCTTCACGTCTGCTTCACGTCCCCTTCACGTCCACTTCACGTCCGCTTCACGTCCCCTTCACGTTCCCTTCCCGTTCCCTTCACATTCCCTTCACGTTCTGTTCACGTTCCCTTCCCTAAGCTTGCCTCACTCGTATATATACAATTCCCCCTCTGTTTTTCCCCCTCTGATGGTCAAGCCCTGCCAACACCTTATTTCATCTATCACTCACTTGACTTGCATTCTTCCTTCTGTTCACGTTCTTTTGTCCCTACTTCTGCGTCCCATTCCCTTCACGTGGTCACCTTACTTGAACATAAACAACACCCCCTCCAAATTTCTCCCCTCTGAAAGTCAACCCCTACCAATAGCCTATTAGTTTTAATCTTGAACACAGCCCTAGGATTATCATTCAGGACTTAGCACAGAAACAATCAAAAAGCAGCGTTTGACCCATTTGAAGACCCCTTCCCGTAACTTTAGAACACTTTACTATCACTAACCAGCATTTTCCTTCTCACATTCTTTTGTCCCTACCTTTGCGTCCTCGTTCCCTTCCCTCCTTCCCCGTCCCACACTAGGTTACCTCACTCATACTATACTACAATTCCCCCTCTGTTCTCCCCCACCCTCCTCTTCTAGACTCCCCCTCAGCTCAGTCTCCGCTGCACATGCTCCGTATTGTTCGCAAAACAAATGAGACACCATCGCAACAAGTGACGGCAGGAGATGAGTCAGAACCAAGAGCCCTGAATTGTTATAAGGGTGTTGTGTGCGTGAGTGGAGGGTGGACAGAGGTGCTGTTATTCACAGTAAGTTATGGGGCCATAGGAGAGAGCTGATTAGTGAGGAATCAGGAGGAAGACTATATGCACTTTCATGACCCGTTAAAGGAATGGTCCAGAAATGTCTAAAATGGGCTCTAGGAAATACTGATATCTGAGTTATTATTCCGCTTATGCTCCCAGTTTAAGAAAATCAGGCTATAGCTTGGTGCAAGTGTGGTTATTAAAATACACACTTTGATATGTCATTTGATTTTTTAGATTATTGTCATATGATATCATGTACTGGAAGGAATCTGGCATAATGATTGAATATTGTTATGTTCCGGACATTATTATTAAATTATGCACTTACATTGTTATCCAGTTAAACAAGAAGTAATTTCTAAGGGCTGCGGTTTAGCTCAGCCAGTAGAGTGTGCAGCCCATATTCAGAGCCTAAATGAACCTGGAAAATGGCCAAATAAATATATAAAAAAGTAATTTCTATTTTTCTCAAACTTCATTGAGACCAGTGGGAATGTACCCACTAATGTGCCAGTACTGCTGACCAAGAATGTGCTTTGGCAATTTAGTCCAATACTAATGACACTTGACTATGACTATGGAAGCCCCCCAGATGGCTCAGTGTAACAGAACACCAGGCCACAGACCACTTATTTGGACTAAATGATGTAGTTGAGCCACCATTTCTCATGCCCAACTCACTCTTGATTCCTTAGCATTCAAGTCAAGGTATGAGCTCTTACAGTCCAAGTCTTGAGTTGTTAATGTGCAAGTCCAAGTCATCAGCTGCTCAGAAACCCACAAGTTCAAGTCAAGTCCCGTGTCATGCTGTTTTTCTGCTTGTTGCATATTGAACATCTGCTACACTTAGCACAAGATGTAGGTACTGTCTCTGGAGTCTGGACATACTGATTGTGCCTAACTGCCTAACTTTCTTTGCAAGTCCAGGACTTGAGTATTCCATCTCTGAAGTGGTATATTATTTATAATTTTTGGGTTCAGTTTTTTCCCCCCCCAAATTGTAATCAAATATATGCTTAAGGGTTATTTACATTGTAGTTATTGTTAGTGGATTCAGGAAAGTTTTGTCTGGCCTCATCTCCAAGCTGCTAAAAAATGACAACTACATTAAAACCCCAATTAAATGATTGGGGCGGCAGTGGCGCAATGGGTAGGTGCTCGCCCTGCAACCAGAGGGTCGCCAGCTCGAGTCCTTGCCTATTTGCATACTGTTGTGATCCTGGACAACTTAACCCACATTGCCAATGAATGAATGTGGTAGTGTGGTTGGTGTTTAGCAAAATGGCAGCCACGCTTCTGTCAGACAGCTCTAGGGCAGCTGTGGCTACACAAGTAGCTTTCCACCACTCACTGTATGGAGTGAATGCATAATGTAATTGTAAAGTCTCCTAAAAAGTGCTATATAAGTACAATGCATTGTTATGATTATTATAATAATAATCATAATAATAATATAAATAATAATCATAATCATAATAATAATAATTGTTATTATTATACCTGCATACTGTTAAATTGATTACTGACTTTTTAGTTTGCACTGTGGCTTCTAATTGTTGCATGGGACTATTGAAAAGAGTGGCATTTTGTAACGCTGCTGTTGTTTTACATCCCCTCCCCGAATGTCTTGGCCCTATACTCCACAGCTACTCTCAGACATGGAGGAGTGAAGCTGTACCCCTTAAAAGGCAAATTCTTGATGTTCCTCCAAAATGCCCCCTCCCCTTCTTTGTGTTACAGTCCCTTTTCTCTTTGTTTTCCTCCCTAGCTCCCCATCGCTCTACCCAGTCCTAAGCCCATGCGCAGTGCTGTTGTTGTAGGCACGCTGCCCCAGACAGACTCCTACCAGGTGTCCTTCCTCTTCAAAACCTACACTTTTCCTTTGCTTATCCACACGGTCCATCTATCCTAAACTAAAACGTTTTCTGGAGTGCCTCTAGGGCCCCTTTGAATAGACCCACACCCCGATCCGTGCCATATGTTGCTCTCTCAGACGTGAGCTCAGACTACAGTGTTTACAGTGAGCCCCCTCGTGCTTTACGTGGCTTGAAATGAACTCCTTATAATCAACTCGGGACATGTGAGAAAATAACTTTGATGGTTTTGTAGCGGAGCTGGTAGTTGAAAATCATAATAAATGTGGATTGACTGATATCTTTGAGAGGAGTTTTGTAAAATGAATAAATAAAAAACATCTATGATGTAAAGCAGATAATCTGCCATAATCTTTAGTCCCTCCCTTGTCCTCTACAGCAACATCAGATCAGACTTTCTGGGATACCACTTTGACCAATAGTAGTCAAGTTTTACTTTTTTTACTTTACATCATAAAACAGGGTCACATAGTCAATTTTAAGCATTTTCTAATTTTTGCAAACATACAGACTATACTGTACCTTTAAGGCCCCAAATCTTTGGTTGATGAGTTGGTTATTTTGTTGATAAATACATTGGTAGTTTGATGGTTAGTTAAACTGGTTTAATTTGATGTTTGTAGTTAGTAGATGGTTTGGTTCTTTGTTTGGTAGATAGGTGGTTGCTTTATTGTTTTTGGTTTGTTTGTTATTATTGGGTAGAATGTTGGTTTGTGGGTAATAAAATTGGTGCATTGGTTGGTTTGATGGTTGGTTAACGATTTACTCAAGTTCATAGTTTGTTGTTAAATTAAATAGACTGGAATGTTAGTTTAACTGTCCAAAATCATTTTAAACACGTTCCAGTTCACCTGTTGATTTATTTTGTTCACAGTGTTCAGCTTGGTTTGTGGGTTGGTTTGCTGGGTCTTCAAAAGGTGAATGAATGAGTGAATGGTTGCTATGTATGTCTGTAAGTGGCATTCCTGTAACTAACTGGTTATGTACTCCTCTTAAGACCCAAAGTAGTGTAGTTGATGCCTGTAGGTTTGTTGGTTGGTTTGTAGCCCCATCTGCCACAACTGTCACCAACGGGCACCTTAATCAGACATTATGTGATTTCTAAGGGTTTTAATATTGTTAACGAGCAATTAAGGGGCCTCGCCCCAAAACCATGACAAACATGGGAAGGGTCTATTTGACTTTTTTTATTTGTCTGGATGTTTGTGAATGTTTTTGCCAAATTTTGTAAAATTCCCTAAAACTACATTGTTCTTTCAGTCTATAGGGGGCGCTATAGAGGTAACTGTCATCATATTGGTCAGATGTGTTCAGG
>JAVQKC010062965.1:0-25469 GCA_036025475.1 Philypnodon macrostomus
TGTCAATCTCACGCTCCATCCTTCCCTCACTCGTGAACAAGACCCCAAGATACTTGAACTCCTCCACCTGAGGCAGGGACTCTCCTCCAACCTGGAGAGGGCAAGCCACCCTTTTCCGAGGTTGCAATTAGATTTGTCTTATTGTTTTTAAAACCAAGAGTCAGTTCACGGCACATTTTAAACCGGTCTGGAAACACACAAGAAAAATTAAATAGGAACAGTTTCACTTCCACAAAAATCACAAATCAATTTTGTGGAGGTCAGGTTTTTTCTGTGTAGAGAATATCATATTGCCTAAATACTAATAAAAAATATGAAGCTAGTTTTATTTGTGTTGCCTCATGACCATTATGGCTCTTAATAGTAATTGATAATAGCTCAAACATAATTAGCTGTTATGTTCCCGGACTAATGGCTCAGTTTGCACTACATTGTAAAATCCCATCTGAGCCACTGAAATATGCATGAATGAGCAACAAATTAGAGATAAAGTAAACATTCTGTAAGTGCTTTTGAATAGTTCAGGATCACTGCATACCTCCACAGAAAGAAAAGTAATGTTTCAGTATCTGATTTTGTGCAGGAAAAAAAAGAAACTAAAAAAAAGTCTCCTTCCTCGCCTTCTCAACCCTCTGTCACGGTCTCACACAAACCAGGAAGTATCAGAATCTACCCCTCATCCAAAAAATTAGAAAATTCTCTTGATTCAGATAAATTCCCTAAAGCAGAGATGCCATTTTATCTCCTAATCACAACAAGGTCCACACTGTTCCAATACATTAGTGGTTCACCAGCTCCACATCGTAATAATAAACTCTAAACATTCTGACTTTCCCTGAAGCTGTCATCATGACAACAGAGGTGTATCTCAGGAGCGCTGTGTTGAGAAAAAAACACTCTCTGCGTCTCAAGAATCTGATGGAAATGGCATCATTTCAAAATTGTGTTTCAGCAAATTTTCAAAATGTCAATAAAGTTTTGCACATTTATGGGGTGGAAATGCACTGAAAAAATCTGGTACTGCAACTTTATACTAGAATTACATGTATGTAATGAAATACAACTTTGACATATTTACTTCTGCCTGTTTGCTAGTCATTACATTAGAGGGGTGCATGTTGGCAGGGTGATGTCCTCCACGTTTTACTGTGGGTTCTCTCTGGCTTACTTCCTTTGTTCATAAACACGCACAGGTCAGGAGAAATGGTGACTTAAATTTTGAATTTTGAATGAATGAATGGTCGGATTGAGGTTAACAGAGGTTCACTGATCACTTAATGTCCCTAAGTGAGACAAATCTTCACTGGTTGTAATTACCCCAGTGTGTTATCTGTGGAAGAAAATTATTCAATCAATCAATCAAGCTTTATTTATAAAGCGATTTTCATACATTTAAAATGCAACAAAAAGTGCTTAACATATTTAAAAAGTGCTTGACCAATAGAGGGCCCGCCCACCCATTCATTTTTGCCATAGACAAAAAGAAAAATCCATATTTTAAGAGTTTAAAATGTCGATGGAGGCTAATCAGAAAATATTGGCACTATGAACGTGAGATACCACATTCATCGCACCAATATTTTCAATCTAAAAACTGCTTAGCCTTGTCATTGCTCTTTTAAACTCTTAATATATGTTAATATATTAATTTGGATTTGGTACTTCCAGGACCAGAGGGGGTGGGCAGTTGCGCTCTATAGTAGTTCAGTTTTACTTAAGTCCCTCCTCTGCCTCTACAGTAATGTAGGGAAAATACTCAATGTTACGAGTGTATTAGCTCAATATTTAAGATGGTAACAGAAACAGACACCAAAAATATACTGTAGTAAAACAGTGTGTGTATATTGTGTTAAGAGTTCTGAGTTCTTTGAACATCACAGAGATGATTCTAGAAGTAAAGAGAAAATAATGATTAACAGAGAAATCTGGTTTATAGAATCTTATTGAAAAAACTCAAACATTAGTAGTATGGAAATAATATATATTGAATTAATGAATTATGAATTGACTGAAGTACCAACAGTTAAAACAGTGGAAAGTTGACTTTTGGGATTAAGACTACGGCCACACATTGAGACGGTCGTCTAAAGAAGATTTACATTTGTCAGAAAAAGATTTTGTGTTGGTGAGAGCATGTGTTGAATTAAGATAGACTTTAATTGACTAAACCTGTGTTTTGCCAACTTCCGTGTGAGATGGTGGGCTCTTACGAGTGCATCTAGCCAGATGGTCCTGGAGATCCCAAAATGTCAGTACGGGAGGTCTGCAGGTGCTGGTTCGGTCCGGTGTCTAGTGCCTTACCTCAGCCAGACTTAGCTGAGATGAAAGCCACAACTCTTACTAACGGCAGATTACAAGCAAAAGTCCAAACTTCATGTTGTGTGAATATAAGTCTAAAACCAAAAAATGTGCTGCTGATGGACAAAGGCAGTTTTTCACAGCGACTTTAAAAGGAGGAAAAACGTATGCATCAGGTCAAAAAATGTCGATATATCGTAGCAGCGGTTTTAGTCCAAAACACATGTTTCGATGGGCGCGTGCTTAAAGAGAGAGAAGAAAAACTTCATCCCTTTCTCCAAACCTCTTTCTCCGAACTCCGTGAAAACTCTCTCAAAACTGGAGTACTTCCAAGGTGTTGTTTGGAGATAAGTGTTGAGCGGGAGAAAAGTGGGCGTGCATAAATTAAAGGGATGAAAACAAATTTATGACCCAAAATTCGACTTTCTTTGTGGCATAGTGTTTCCTGAATACACACAGTTAAACGCATTTCAAACCCTAAACAAACAAACATCAAATTATGTTCACACATCATATGCAGTTCAAACTGTCACACGGCGTCAGAAACAGCGGGTCAAACCAGGGTCAATACATCGGCCTGTGACCCCAGGGTTGGAGAGTCATAAAGGTAATCCGAGATGCATGAAGGTCCAAACATATTGACCAGTTTGACAAGTTTGCTTCATAAACTGTGTGTGTAAGTATTGTCATCTGTACACTACAGTAACATCAAATAAAAGTGTGTGGGTCGTAGTAACCCACACACTCTGATTTGATGTTGCTTTAGAGGGACTAAAGTCAATATTAAGCATTTTTTAAACTTTATTTTGTATTTTTTGGAAACCTCCAGACTTTAAAGGCCAGAAGTATTGTCTTTTCGAGTTACAACCAAGACTTCTTTTAATGCTGCCTTTGGGAGACTTGATCGGTCCTTGTTAGAAAACACTACCTTTGTGGAAATGTCTTCAGCTCTGTGATGAGAATAACCTTTGAAGAAACCTTTGAAACCAGGGATTTTTTTTAACTTCAGATGAGTTGTTCCTTTTAGCTGCAGGGAAACAAGTCATCTACATTAAAAAACCTCATTACATGCAGGTAGAGCATGCCAATCATCTTTAATACCCCCTTATCTCACTTTTGGTTTGGTGATTCTGAACCAGCCCTCATATCTAATCCTATCCTTGCATATGTAAAACTGAACAGCCCGGGGAAGACGACATAGCTGCTTCTGGATTTCCATACATTTTCCCAGCGTCCCGAGAGGAGATAAAGTTAAACTATCTATAATTACTTGCTGGGTGCAGACGGATCACCTGTCACACCTCGTGTACATCATCGTTCTCTTTCTAAAAACATGCAAACAATCACGCTGTCAGAAGAAAATGGGAAAGTTTTCATGTCCTGTCAAAGTGTGTGTTGGAAGGAACTAAATGGAGACATATTTTGAGACAGACAGTCATCCATCACAGGCACACCAAGGCCACAGGCTCAGGGCAGACCTAGTTTTTGAAGGCAGCACTTATGCATCATCCTAATACTGGCTGAGACGCCTTAGACCAGACCTGGGCAAAGTGCGGCTCGGGGGCTTCATGTGGCCCTTAACCAGTCCATGTCTGGCCCTCAGAAGGCTTGGTAAAACAATAATCAACACATATTGTAGGAACTGTACTGTGTATTTCATTTTTGAAAGGCTCAGTTTACATTTGTGTGTCAGGTTTACTGAGAGAAATGAACTAGATTTGCTCTGCCACAAAAATGTCCTCAAAATAAAAAAATAATAAAATCTCTCCACAGGTTACGGTCCCAATGTGGCCCTCGTAAAAAGATAATTGCTCTAGGAATGAAGGGGTATTTGAGCGACACCTGGTAGTAGGAGATAGGGCTGCACAATTAAACGCAATCAAATCACAATAGCATTTTAATGGATGCAATAAGCAAATGCATTTTTACGCAATATAAACAAAACATATGTAAAACCTGCTGACCTTGTAGGTTTGACCTCGACATGTTCTGAAAGGCGTGTGATTCTTGTGGAAGTTAACAGTTCATATTTGAGTCTTCTTTTAAGTTAATGCTTCTAGACAGGTTTAAAATGTGCTGTGAATTGAATCTTGGTTTTTAAAAACAATATCGTATCACAGTCAATATATTTGTCAGAAACTTTGTGTAACCCTAGGACTGCAGGACACATGACAACAGCTATAGCCCTACATGAAGGGGATGTGTTTCACCTCAGCTCCAGGCAATTGATTGACATGAACAGAAATATTTATTGTATGTATATGTTTTTCAATTCATTGTTCTCAAGAAAGTCTTTGGCTTCAAGTCTGAGTCAAGTCCGGAGTCAATGGCCCTCAAGTCCGAGTCAAGTCCAAGTCAAGTCCAAGTCAAGTCCCAAGTCCTATTCTTTGAGTTTCAAATAATTTCTTTTTTTTTTCAAATCAAACTGCTTATTTACATTGTATCAGTAAATGGTGTTAAAAACTGCATAAATAGTGAAACATTTGGCCACTAAAAAATAGTATAAGAATA
Source organism: Philypnodon macrostomus (assembly GCA_036025475.1). NCBI lineage: Eukaryota > Metazoa > Chordata > Actinopteri > Gobiiformes > Eleotridae > Philypnodon > Philypnodon macrostomus. The sequence continues at coordinate 4,810 of JAVQKC010062965.1, forward strand.
GTGTAATCCACATTGACCCCAGCCCCACACTCTCAAGTCCCAGAGCTCAAGTCCCAGAGCTCAAGTCAAGTCCCCAGTCATTGGTGTCCTAGTCAAATCAAAAGTATTTGGCATTTTTTTCAAGTCAAGTCACAAGTTCTCAAATTTGTGACTCAAGTCTGACTCGAGTCAAAGTCATGACTTTCAAGTCCACACCTCTGCTTATTCCTCGTAGGGGTTGCATCTTTGGGCTGTAGGTGGGGTGCAATTTAGATAATTAGCCTACAACACATAGCTAAGAGGTAAGCAGGGTTACTGTTAGGCTGATGGCTTTTCAACATTCCTCTTCTTTTGTTTTTAACACAAATATTCTTGCCTTTCTATTGTTTGCAGATCAGTTACTATAAATTTACAGTTTAGATTTTTCTGGAGCACAGCATATGTCAGCCCTGCGACTAACTGCCCAGTGGCTCGGGGGTTTTCTTATAACCGAATTGATGGGGGTTCGATTCCGGCTCTCCAACCTTTGCTGTTGTTGAGTCTTTGGGCAAGACACTTTTCTCACATTGCTTATATGTATGAATGTGGTTGTGTGCTAAAACTGATGCTTTGCTATTATTTTTAGGGGTGGGACAAAATATCAATATATATATTATCAGTATCGTGTTTTGCATATCAAATTGGGAGGTCCCCTGAGGTTCCCAGCCCTAAGGTCCACTGTTTCCAGGATAGGACTCTAGTTACCGGTCATCCCAAACTGAAATATGCAGAAAATGAATAAAGGGTGTTCCAGAAATTTCCAAATGTTCTTAAAATTTGTAATATATTAAAATATAACTTTGTACGCATCAACTGTTTTTAAAAATCTCTCAGGCAAGACACTTTTTACTGCTATTTTCAGTAAAGCCTGTCTGTAAACCCTGCAGATAACCCTGTTGAATATTAATGTGGCATTTGGATTTTAATTAGTGGCAGGTGTATGAGTTAATAAAGGTGTTTGACCCGGGTCAGTCATCCCAAAGCCTTCTGTCCCATCCTGCCCTTGTCCCGCTTTCTTCTCATCGTCTCATATTTTGTCCCGTCCCATCCCGTCCTCAGGGGGGACATACAGGCCCAGCAGATGGTCTGAGTTCAGTTTAAATGGGACGGTTGGTTCACTCTGTGCCTCCAGCCACAAACAGAATGAAAAGGCTGTTAGAATAGGGACGACAGCCAGGAAGATGATTAGTGTAAATTTCCTCTGTTAACAACCAAATTATTTCTGAGCACATTTTGGTTTTTCATATGAAAGTAAAACTACTAAAAATATGAATGCTCTGCTATACTCTATACGTGAGATATACCCATAAGAATCATCGTCTGTGTTCATTCTGTCTGTCCTTTGGTCCATTTCACTAGGTTTGCAAGCCAGACGGGAGTTCTCTGTATATTCTATACAAAGCGACTCAGTCTGGTGACTCTCCCATTCACAGAAACTTCCTCCCGGTGCAAAACTCTCTGTGGAGCCTGATTGGTTGATCTGCAGTGACGCTTGCTTCATGCATTGTCACTCTGTCTTCTCCAAAACATTCAAGATTGTGCACAGGAGTAGTGTTTGTTTCATTCCACCTTAGGTTTTAACAGCAAATATGTCACAGGTCATTTCTCTCTTCTTTACTGCCCATCATCACGTTCAGCTTCTTCTTGGTTGGCTTATCAGTATCTACATTTGTTTACATCCACACAATGTAGACTGTCGTGCTGCTTTACTGCCACAAAGCTGGTACAGAGTCTGGCTGGCCGGGCTACCATTTCCCTGGAGTTTGTGGATGCATATCAACACAACAGTACACCCGTTGGCATGTGGAGTCACTAGTGAGCTCTGTTTAAAGGCTGAAACACTGGCTGAATTTCTTAAAAACTCCCAAGTGAGTAGGTTGCCATATAATCAAAAACTGCATAAACTGCTTTTTTACTAAATGTTGTGAAAAACTGCTCTGGCGTTAGTCTGGCCAGCCACAAATAACTGTTAGTCTGGTCTCTCATAGCTTGCATTAATTTTCACATCACATCATAAACCAATCCAAAAAGTGACATGCAGCCTGTTGTCAACAAGGAAGTCACGTAGGCAGAGCTTTGCAGTTAACCAATCACACTTTAAACGTGAATGGTTCATCCGTAATATCAATGAGAAATGATTTGCTGTGAGGAAGGGACCAGACCCGTCATGCTTTTGACAAAAGTAGGCGATAGCTGGTATACCAGGTGACTCCAGAGTGCTATAGTTGTTATTCTTCTTCGCCTCTTGCCTTGGTAAAATCTTTGACTACTACTTATCTCCCCCTACAGGTTATTTAACATAACACATACAATATGCTGACGGAGAAACACCTTAAAGTACATGCTGTGATGTTGAAAACATTAGTAATGCACGGATTCTTTAGTGAATGTCATGGGAGTATACATGAATCTTTACAGTGTAATAATACATAGTTAAAAGTTTGAAAGCACCATTTAGTTGCTACTTCTATTTTTTTCGCATAATAGAAATATGACATTTGCAATTTAACCAACCTGTTAAAACAAGTGCATCATCTCACTATTCATTTGTGAAACAGAGAAAGGATATGAACAAAATTTTGTGTGTGTGTGCGTGTGTGCGCGTGCATGTGTGTGTGCGTGTGTGCGTGTGAGTGTGTGCGTGTGTATGTGTGTGTGTGCGTGTGTGCGTGTGAGTGTGTGCGTGTGTGTGCGCGTGTGTGTGTTTGTGAGTGTGTGTGTGTGTGCGTGTGTGTGTGTGTGTATTTTTGGATTATATCTCATTGTCCTGAGGCTTACATTTCTGTTTCCCAAACACAACATAAAAAACAATGTAGCTTTTATAAATGTCCAACTATGTGTCAACCCCATCCAATTGAGTTTTGTGAGTTGGCCGCTGCACACAGAAACTCTGAAGCAAACACCTATACAAAAACAGCACAGAGACATGCATATAGACACATCACTATCCAGCACATAGACACGCAGTATATGAGGAGCTGCAGTCTGAATTATAATCTGTCAGAAAGCGCACAAACCTCATCCTTGGAGCGACCCGACAGAAGCGTTGGATAGATCATGTTTGGCTTCAGTGAGTCTGCAGCCCAGTCACCTCAAGGCTGTGGATATTATTCTGTTCATCCAGTGATTTGTGGAGCTAAGATGACATTTATTTTAGCTAAACTTGATTTACTTTGAATTTGATGTAATTTGTCAGCCAAGGAGTAGAATTATGTTGACACTTACTGGCCTATTTATTGTTCCACAAAAAAGTACAAGCTAATCACACAACAGCAATTCAATTCATTTAAGTCTGGTTACAAACCTGCTGAAGTTTAAATTGAGCATCAGAATTAGGAAGATGGAGAAAGAAGACTGGTATTATCTGGTCAGAGAATGGTCTGAAAAAGACAAAATATCCAGTGTGCAGCAGTTCTGTGGGAAACAAAAAGCCTTGTTGATGGGAGATGTGCAAAGAGAATGTTCAGACTGAAATAATATAAAGGCATCATTAGCTCAAATAACTAAATAATTCTTAAACACACTTGGGGTCCACTTTATTAAGTATGTGTAAAGTGGACAGCTGAGAGCATTATGCTAAGTACATTCTGACCAAGACCCTGGCTCAAGATCTAGAAAAGGATCTGCAGACTTCTACTGCTCCTGACAGGTTGCCTCAACAAAATTGAAGGATGTATCAGATGCATAGGACACATTTCCTCCATGAGAACAACACAGTACAACCTTGATGCACTTACAGAGTCACAAAAAACAGTTTTGGCTTGATTACTTTAGAACACTTTCTGTGAAGGATGTGGGGAGGGAACTCTTGCCTGGCTGGTGTTGTATTGGCTTGCCTCTGGGCTAACAGATGGCATTCTTTGAAATCCTGGATCCAGACGGTGATCTGGTTCACTCCCAAAACTGAATAAATTGTCCCTTGTGTCATTCCTGACCTTCCCTAAAAATGAAATCCAAATCTGCTTTGTAGTTTTGCGTAAAGTTGCTGACGGACAGATGGACGGACAGACGGACAGACGGACAGATGGACGGACGGACAGACGGACAGATGGACGGACGGACAGACGGACAGAATGGACGGACGGACGGACGGACAGACGGACAGACGGACAGACGATTTTATGTGGACAACACTACCACTGCTAAAAGACAAATGTCTCAGATTGCAATTAGCTGGATTAATTATATCTTAAAAAAGTGAACTGAGGTGAATTTCTTTTTTGATTAACTGGCAGAATAGTAGAGTAATAATTACAACTGTCTCTTTATATTGAGTTCCCAGTTAATGAAGCCAGCCCACAGTGTCATCTATTGTTGACTATGCTGGTGCCCAGGAGCCTCGGAGCTGATTGTCATTGATTAGGGGAACTGACTGATGCTTTAAACCAAGAACAAACCATTAACACTAACTGCAAAAAACAATCAGCCTGGGTATTTTTAGATGCTAAACTAAAAGCGATAAACAGTGAGTGAATGTAGAGTGTTCATAGTAGTTCCTTTGTGTGGGTGAAATCAGTAGATGGAGCAGGAAGAAGCTATCTTTAAAGGTTTAGTCTGTAAGTTTCCTGATGTATAAATGTATTTGTGGAAAATGTGCAAAAGTGCTTTATCCGACCCTGTTCTATGTTGTAACGTAATCTGTCATAATTATCATTTTACTTTAGTCCCTCCCCAGGCCTCTACAGCAACATCAAATCAAAGGTTGTGGGTTACTACTACTACCAATAGTAGTCGAGTTTGACTTTAGTCCCGCCCCTGGAGTTATTTTAGCAAATTTGGCAAATTATTTCGTTAATTATTTATTAAGTCGTACTTTACCTAAAAAAGTGTTATCTGGCATTCACTTGCTTGTTTGTGGCCTCTACCAGGGCAGTCTCGGTATAGTGCATAGATGTATTATTAAAAGGACAGTGAGGAGCAAGATGGCCGCCGTTGATTTAATTACATTTTGCTCAATCGTGCATGATGCCAAAAAAAGTCCTTTTCTTCCACGATACTTCTGCGTTATGGAGGCCGCCATTTTACTTCCGTGTATGAGGCCCATAGAGCAGGCGCACTATGGCCCCTGAGTCCCCGCCTTCGTGTACACAGACCGCATGGTTAAATCTGACCAATCAGCGTGAAGGTGGGTGAGAGCAGTGAAACCCATGTGACCCCATGAAAATTTAAAAAATGCGTTTGATTTGGGGATTTTTAACAGAGAAAGTCTATGATGTGAAAATAGAGAATAAACCACTTAATCCAACCATTTTGGAAGTTGTAGGTGTTCTGACAGCTGAGCACTATGTGTTTCTTTTTACAGTGCAGTCAATGGGAAAAATCCTTTTAGGGCCCCAGGGGATTTTCTCGCTGCAGTACCACCGAGTGACCACTACGCATATTGGCATCAAGACAGAGGGGGCAGTGTCTTATTCTGATAAGATGGTATATGCAGCTAAATAAATGCTCTATACCTATTCACTGACAGCACGTACAACTGTAATGACACTTCTTGTGAACGCAATGTTTGTCTGTTATAATGTGTTGTGGTCATCTTACCTTGTTCAATGGCCAATATAGGTAGTCCATATAATTGCTTCTCAAACAACAACGTTCTCCTGTTTTCCACTGTATGAAATAGGTTTGAACAGGGTCATTGTCACGTTGATGGACCTAATTGTGTTGTGGGCAAGTCCTTGGGATGCACCGTCAGCTAGGTTTGTCAGCCCCCCAAAAACCTTAGTCTTGTCTGATTTATAGCCAATAGTCCCAGAACGACACATTGCAGTCACAGCACTAAACATCCATCAACTCAACAGGACGGCCATCTATAAAGCCCACATCGCTGAACGTTTGGGTGGGAGAAAAAACGACTCAAGGAGGAGGACCCTAAATGTCTCACCGGCTACATCATTAATTAAAGTCACGCAGGACAAGCTCAAAAAGAGGCCATTTTAATAACAGAGAGTTTATTGATTGATGGAGGGAAATTGTCTAAGCTCTTAATCTTTTCTACAAAGAGGCTAGGGGTCAAAGTCAGGATAGTTTTTGGAGTGGGTCTGGCAGAGGAGATGAGTGATGGAAAGCAATATAGAAAATGTTCAAGGGATGATCAAAGGTAAAGTACAATTCAATACCTACACATTACAATTTCATGCATTATTCATTCACTCCTCAGTCACACTTGATGGCGGATGCGTGGCTGCCATAAGGCGCCTACGGTCACACATTCATACATGGGCCAGCCGGGTGAAGTGTCTTGCCCAGAAAGACAACGACAGTATGTGCTCAGACTGAGCCTCCAGTTGCCGAGCAAGCTTTTACCCATTGCACCACATATAAGCAATTCTAATTGGTTGGCAGGATTAAACTTAGTTATACTATAGACTGCTTGACTCCAGTGAAGGTTTGCAACTAGAGATTGACACTTCATAGCCTGTTTCACTAAAGTCAAGCAGTTTAGCTTCAAAAAGTGTTGAGGTGTTAAATCACCTTCATTATCTATTGGAAAGAACTGGGAATTTGATTTCTAAACATGAGCACTGTAAACATGTAACTGACCACTAGATGTCCCTGGTAGCTCTCTAAAAGAAGAGGACACCCAAGGCACATAGTTGCTGGAGTAGGCTCCAGTAGACCTTTCCATGAGTGATGTATTGAACTATGCTGTGCAAACACCTTGTATCAAAGAAAGCATTATTTTCCATTCATTTTTAAGGGGCTATAGCAGGGGTGCCCGGGTGGGGTCCAGGGGCCAAATTTGGCCCACCAAGTCCTTTGATTTGGCCCGCCAGGACGTCCCAGAGTGTATGGATACTAAGCACAATTATTGAATGAAATAGACTGGATGTCCAGATTCCCCGTTCAGCTCAGAGTTGGCCCAGTGGTTGGCTACATTCAATTATCAGATTTAACTGGGTTGGTAAAATGTTTAAAAAATACCTGGATCAAAGGGTCAAAAACAATGTTATTCAGTTTTCATTATGTTTAGACAACAATCTTAGTCCACATGAATGAGAATGTTGACTCTTTGATATAACATTTTTCTGGAGAGGAGATCTTTATTTTCTTCCAGCGTCTCTCTCAGTTCTGCCTATACCGTCCACCGCACTGTTCGCTAAAGCCTCAGTCTCAAGTAAACTTCACCACTATCTCTGGAGATAGCTCTGTAAAAATATAACCGCACCATACTTCAAAACTACACTCTCCAGCACTGACACAGAAATAAAACAAACTCCAGACACAGCAAAGATCAAATATGTCTACAGCATGTTTTTCAAAGCGATCAATAAAATACAGTGGCCAAACTGAGCTAATTTTGCACATCACAATGTTGGCTACACATAGAAAATGTACAAATGTTAAATAAACTTTATTTTTGGTGAAAGTCTTGTATATAATCCATTAATAGGAAAGCAAACTAAACATGAACCTTAGCAAATATTCATAGGTCACATTGGTCCATGTGTTGTATCGAATTTTAGTTGGCATTCAATGAAAATAAGCCTTTTAAAGAGCTTTTTGTTTTGAAGAATTTCAGATTATGTTCGCTTTGAGACCTGACAATCTTTGCATTTTCTAATTTTTATTTGTTAATCTGTTAATTTGTTGGAGTTGTGGTGAATGTTATTGATTACATTTGTTAATGGTCTGTTCCTTGGTTAAAGTTTTCCAACCTGACATTACTTGCTTGCAGTTGACATCGTCAACTCCTGTTATTGCTATTATTGCTATCTGTGTCTGGCCATTGCCAAGATTTATCCCTACCTAAGGCCCATAGTTCTTGGGCCCAGTGCTACAACCCCCTAACATATTCTTGCCATTCTTTCTCCCTGACATGTTGGTGTGGGCCTTGTCTTCTCTTCCTGGGACATTGTGGTTTGCTCTGTCCTGTCTTCTGGCTGTGCAGTTTCTGCTTGTCATATTAGCTGTTGACTGACCAATAGTCTAACTGATATTTTTCATGTCTGAGCCCCACAGTGAGTGCTCTCTGGGAACATTCCGCATACTGTCATCAAATTAGAATCATTTACCCTCAGTTAGCAACGGTTTTTGGCAAAACTAAACTTATTATGTATTTTTTATTCTATTTATGAATATAGTTTGTATAATATATATGATGTAGCTCAGTGGTATTGTAACAGCTGTTCCATAAATCTAAAATATTTTTCTATGGAAAACCTGATAATTGAGTTTAGCATTTTTTTTTTTACTTTTTATTACAGATTGAGCACTTCTCACACTACTCATGCTAATGTTATGAGCTTTAGGACATGGTTGATGAACTAGTAGCTCAGTAGTGTGCTCGTCACATCACCAGGGATTGAATGTGCATTCAAACTGCCAACCCCCTACAACAACAGTATGCAACAAATGTGCATACTGTTGTTGGGTCCTTGGGCAAGACTCTAAAACCCACACAGAGACATAGGTTCAAATCCTCCCAAAATACCAAATGAGATAATGGTCAAAAGATCCATTTAGTTACAATACTGGTAGGGAATGTACACTCATCTCGTCTTCATTATAAACACTGGCTACTGCTTGTGAGGAGTTTTATTTCCACTGAGTTGCCCTCAGACATGTCCCTGCAGGGCTACCATAGCTATTCAAGCCTGGTACTGAAATCACCACCAGATGTAAACAAAAGGGACCTAAAGCTACACCCACACTATAAAGGCAGTTATTATCATTACTTCTATAATATTCCAAAATATGAGTGATAGGGGAGGCATATTAAACGCATTGGGTAACTTAGAAAAGTCAATAAACCCACCAGGAATCTTTCTGTTTAACTGTACTGTTTTATTGTTGTTAGAAATATGTTATAAAAGTATATTTGCAGCTGCAGGACTTTTATTTATTTCAACCATGAGAGAGATGATACAATAGATTCATTGGAAAAAATTTGGTGCTTAGACCCCGGCAGACAAAGACACTGATGATGGATGCATTGTAGGGAGAATAGTGAAGGTATAGGGCCGATCTCCCCCGGAGCCTAGACACTGGTGGTGGCAGAGGAAGGGAAGCTTATAGGACAAGGTTCTTCTGAGCTGAGATGTGAGAGTGAGATGACTCTACTGAGGACGTGATGGGACAGAGGACCATGAGATGAGATAGGGAGATGGATCAACTGCTCGGGAGGTGATGGGGTGGAGGAGTCTGAAAAAAGCACATACAAATTTTATGGAAATGCTATGAAAACATGGTCTGATGAGTTTGATTTGGAATCACTTGACTGACCAGCACAGAGCCCTGACCTCAGCCCCATCAAGCACCTTTGAGATGAACTGGAACAAAGATAGACAGGTTTGACAATCAAACGTGTCTTGTAGAAAGCTAAGAATGTAGGAGCATAGCGTGAACTTCCTGGCAGGAGACAAGCTTAACAACTATGAGCCTTAGGCAGTTTACATTCTGGATAATGGCCAGTTAGTGACAAGGCTTACATGGAGACACTGACACATCCATTTACTCTAACATTCATTTACTATAGGCAATATATTATACATAGAAAATTTTTATCTCTATCAGGGGTTGCAGGTGGAAGGAGACTATACCAGCAACTATGGGACATAAACGGTATACACTCTTGACCAGTTATAGTTACAGGGCTGACGTACAGAGACACACTGACAGACAACTATTCACTCTACCAAACACTATGGGATCTGGAGTCACTAGTACATGTCTTTGGGTGGTGCGATGAATCTGGAGAGAAACCACAGTAACATGGGGAGGCCACACCGAATATTTTTATTTGATGTCCTTTCAAGAAAACAATGAATATAAATATGGCATTGTAGAAAGCTGAGAATGTAGGAGCATTGTGTGAGCTTTGTAGCACAGAACTGACAGAGCTTCCTGTTACTGCACAATGAGCATAGTATGAGCAGTTCAAAGTTGCACTTCCTGATTTTGAAAGATTTTAATGATGCGTTCTTCTTTCCCCTTCCTCTCCTTCAAGACCCTCTGTCCCGGTCACAATTGGAACTATCTGAACAACAAGGAACGGTCTGAAGTTGGCTGTTATTGCTTTGAAATAAAAAAGAAATATAGCTGTGACTTTTGAAATAAAACATCGGCTACCTCACATTATTCCTGATAGATTCTAGATTCTTCTTGATGAATAAAGAAAATCCTGTAGGAATTGTGTGATTGGTTATAAAAAAAGTGACAAAAACCCTTATAATACAGCCCACAGAGGGTCTCAGAGTCTCATTTTAAACCCTTATAATACAGCCCACAGAGGGTCTTAGAGACTTGTTTTTTTGCCCTGTACTTTTGACTGTTTAATTATATTTCCTCCAATACAAAGTCAAAATAGCAGGTGCTCAATGAGATGTTTTTACTATAGGGTAAAAAATACAATTAACTGTGCTATCAATCCCTCCTCTCTACAGACACACTTGGAGCATGATTAGTTTGTCTAACCTGTCGCAGTTTCCTGGCTTTATAGGAGGAGCAGAACTCCCATATGCATCTAATAACGTCTACAGAACATATGTGGTGATCTCTTTAGATACTGTCGGCTTTCAAGAGAAAGTTTTTTTTGTTCATTTCCCTTAAAATGTACTTATGGCTATCATAAGCGGAGAACGGTCTAACCAAACACACATTAACATACCTTTGCAATGATACAAAGTTACACAATATATAGATCTATTTACGTTGCAATAGGACACTTGCCTGACTGCTTAAGTGCACTTTGTCGCAGCCAACTTTACGCGCTCCGCAACCCTTGTTAAACATGAAACTGAGCCTGCTTTTGCAACAATATCCTGCCTAACATGAAGTACATTAGAATCCAAAGAAGCAATCCAACTATTTGTCTCTGCGTGATTGATTTGACAGGCTATACGCACGTCCTTAGTAAGAGTGTGAATGACTCTATTCACTTTGCAACGTTGGAAAAATAGCCCAATGTGAATGAAAATAACAAATGTTTATCTAAAATACAGTGCAATCCGTTCCAAGTGAGTCCTACCTGTGCGCTCAGCCTGCTGCCTGTCGGTGAATCCAGCCGCGTCTCGCTCTTTTTACGCGCGGAGAAAAGTTCCACTCTTCCTACTAGTATGCACGCAGGCTCCCGGTAGAAAATGAGTATGGATGAAGTCGGGGGACCTCCTCAGATATAGTTAGTCCGCTCTTGTGGGCTGTCGGCAGCGCCCTTGAACCTTACGTGCACCCACGGCTCGGTGCGTATGCGTGCGTGTGAGTGTGTGTGTGTGTGGTTGTGGAGCGGTGTGTGGCAAACTTGAGACGGCAGCCGCTCCTCGTGCAGCCTGTTGCAGCGGAGGGGAGGGGCCCGAAACGCGTCTGTGCCATGCGCTCCGGACAGGGAGACTGGGTGGTGGGACTTTAGGTTTGGAAGTTTGGATTTTGATTGCAATAGAATGGAAAATTGTCATTGAGAAATTAAATTAAAAATGTTAGCGGGAGTTAATTTGGTCAGTGGCAGGTTATCAATCAAATATATAAGTTACATAATTGTTTATGTATTTATTTATTTAAGTGAAATTACAAAATGCTCCCAAAATACAATATAAAAAGCTATACTATCACTCTGACATGAACATGTTTCCCAAATTACCCAAAAGCCAAGTCCTAACTTTTTCCGACCTGGCTAGTCTATAATTTCTCAATACCAGTATCCATTGAAGCAGTGCACTATGGGAAGGGTCACTGAAAGCCATACTGTATTTTTTTGGAGCCCCACAACTTTTGGCTTCTTTACTGTGGGCTACTTTGAACATCATGCAAACACCACAATCTAGAGAAGCCTTTCAAAAAGTGTTCACTCCCACAACCCATCCATGACTGCTCTGACCTCCCCACCTTCAAAAGCCTGCTCAAGAAATGCTTCAGATCTGCTTTTCATGTTTCATTTCATTGTTTTGATTGTGTTTTTTCTTGTTCTAACCCTTGTACAACGTCTTTGTATGTCAAGTAAATTAAATGTCTTAGTATTATATATATATTTAAAAAAAAGTTGTGGTTTGAGCCTTGAACAAGCTCAAAGGTCAAACAAGGAGGAAGACCACACATGGTTTTAAGAATACTTGTGCTGGCCCCAAGCCCTGAAAAGTTGCAAGGCACGCAGCATAACAACTTCATTGAATATGCATTTGCTCTATAGGCTGCTGAAGGAGTGCATAGACGAAAGAAAAAGCTATGGCTGATTGTTTTGTGGGAGGCTTTGAGGTCAGGCCAACTTTTAAATGGTTGCCCCCTGTGTATAGCCCTGAGCTGCTCCTCCAGGCTCTAATCCTGACCCTGGCTGGGACCTGGAAGAGGGGCAGTGCCAGCAGCATCACAAACCTTGAAGAAATTGAAACCAGGTTCATACAGCTCCAATGAAATGTTTTTTTCTTTAGTTCACCATTTTTGTGAATGAAAAATATTATGTTAGTGGATTGTTCATATTGCATTAAATAGAACGATTTGAATAATCAATTTGAATTATCTATCTTGTTGAATTTAGATTATATAAATCCATAATCTGCCATTTGGCTTCATTTACATTTTACCTAACCTATCTTTATACCTGTATAAGAGTTGTACATTTTCAAACTTGTGAAAAATCATCTTTAACTGCTCTTGTTAATTCATTTGGCCTGGTGGTCACCAACGATGGAACCAATAATATGGGTGGGCCATCCCAGACCGAAAATGTGTAGATCTTGACATGGGAACATTTGCCAGATAGCAGCATGTCGGAGAAAAACATATTTATAATCATAGAGTCACCAACTAATATATTTGAAATGAGTGACGTATTGAAGACACCCAGTACATTGTTGTCTATCATGAACTTGTTGGGCTTGTGTGCGGACGGACTGCTGTTAAAATTGTGATACAGTGTCTTACTTATTATCCTGGGACCACATTGAGACGATCTGATCCACAGCTGTATTTGTGTGAGAGCTCTTTCCTGCTCTTTCCACGTGTCTTCTGATGACTGGGCACACCAAGAGTCATCACCGCGAAGCTGGAGTAAACAGGGCTGTCTTTGGCACTCACCCATGTCCAAACAGAACGCCTCTGTCCAAGTATACACTCTGCTTTTGGCTAGGAAAGGTCAGAGCCAAGTACACACTGGGGTCACATTCACTTTGGTTGGACTCAGAAAAGAGACATTTTGATTTGTAAACAGATGTGGTTGACTGTGCGTGTCAGTGAGATGGACTGGAGACGGACTGAGGTATCTACAATAAGAGGATTTCGTTTAGGTCAGAGTGTGTGTCCTCCCTGCCTGCTGGGACTGTTGGTGTCCAAGTGGAAACTCCTGTAAGCAACACACACACTCACAGATATCTGATACAACCGCTATATACAATTCACTCCAGCCCATTTCCCTGAGGATCAACTACTGCACATTTGTCAAAAAGTGTCATGACTACACAACCATGTGATTTATTCCTTTACTCAATAAAGTCAAATCAAGATTAGGCACAAAACAGGCTTGTGTTACTGTAACATGTTCCCCTCTCTCGTTGAGCAGTGAGCATTTTCTTTCCATTCCAAACGACCACATCAAATCATTTTATGTAGAGCTGGGCGTACTGGTTTGGCATTTGTTTTATCGGCGTGCTTTTCTCAATACAACACTCTCCATGGTTTGTTGCTTGTGACCACAGTGCCTATATTACTTACATAGACATATTTGCTTCAAGCCTGAGGCCGGGTTAACTTCGGAACACTGTCTGGTAATAGGACTGACAAAAGCAATCAGTTACTTACACATTAGTTCACTGTGGATGTTTTGTGTTTTGATCGGGTCTCCGTGTGCAAAAATTGCTATTATTCTGTACACGTACAATGCTTCAAATTACAGTGTCCATACAAAGAGGCAGGCTCATGAGTGTGCTAGCTTCATGTTGTGAGTGATTGCTGTTTTGGGGCAGCGGTGGATGGTGGTTCAAATCCTGCTCCAAGATGTGTATGCTTTTGTTGTGTCCTAACTCACGTTGTTGAATGTGGTGGTGTGATTGTGGTGGTTGGAGGTAGGTTTTAATTTTTATTTTTTTTTACAAAAGTGGGGTCTGCTCCCTTGCTCATAGCAAATCATTTCTCTTCGATTTTGTGGACCGACCAATCACAAACTGTTTACTGTTTGTGTTTTTGTTGGCCGTGTCCCATACACCATTTTCTTTGTTAACAACAGGCTGTGTGCTGTATGTGTGGCTTTAGCATCATGTCTGTGTTTCTGATCGTTTACTGTACATCGATAAACTCTGACCTTAAAATTGAATGCAGTCCACGAGAGACCAGACTAATCGGTCAGTGAGGTTATTAGTCAATGATTCGCATTCACACAAAGCCGGTCTAATGATACTTGATAACTTTAATTCTTCATTGAATTCAAGACAACTGTAGTATTTTTGGTAGATTTTTAGGTTAAAATATATATTTCAGTGTCAAGTTTTCGTAATATTGTTACAAAATGAATTGGACACTACTTTGTGTTACACTCTGACAAGCCCCTTCCCTTCACAACACTGTCATAGTCGATTAATCGTTCTGCTGGACATGACTTTATTCAACTATAGCCCTAGACCAGACTAACATCTTTGTATAGAATAGGAAAAGAGTTTGTCGCGGCTGGCCAGGCTATAGGTTTGAGGGGTTGTAGGCACAGTCATGTTTCTGTCAGTCTGCCACAAGGCTGCTGTGGCTACAGGATTGCCACCAGTAAGTGACTGCAGCTGTGTGAATATTGGACTTGGAGTTGTAATGTGCACGTTGTGATTTCATGGAAAGATGTTGGCTCGTTTGTTTTGCTATAGACAGACATTCACCTGACTTAATTCAAACCCACATCAGTAGAAAGTTGTTTTTTTATGATATGCTCAAGGCTAGCATCTATTTGTATCATAAAAGCTGACTCTAATCACATATTTCTTTCCCCACACATACCATTTTCTATCAAATTGAGTCAATCTCATATACATGTTGGCACTGCTCACTGATACATTTGCACTGACAGCCCAACAAGTGGCCCATTCATCTCAATAAAGCTCTGAAAAGGTCATGGGCATGCAACTGAAACACAAATGACTTCTCACTTATTGAGACATCCTGGTTAAAAACTAATCCACCACAAAAACCAAGCCTAGATTACAAATTCTCCTCCTCACTTTCAATTTCATGCTTGATTCAAAACGGCTTGTACTCTGTTTCCTGATATCTCTGTGATGTATAGTGTGCCGACAAACAGTGCAATTTTAGCAAAACAACCGATATCCCTGTTATCCGACATTGTTTCTGTTTTTTTTACATCTAGGATCAACTGTCGGGAGCAGATGAGGTGGAACGCCGCAAAAGTTTTGAGATAATTCTATGATAAGACCCTCTGCTATCTCCGTTGTGCAAATAGACGATGGCTGTGGATAGCGTAGACAGAATTTTTATGGGGGGGGGGGTTGTATGGGATTTAGTCGTAACAAATTGGGAACACTTTCACCGATGTATTATGTGCCTGGGATGGGTAAATGGGCGATGCATCACTTCATAGCCTAAGCTTTTCCAAACAAGAAGCGGGAGGCAAAAACATAAAAGGGAGAATTGTAGTCAAAAGAAAGCTAGTGTGTTTTATGAGAGGCAATATTTACTTATATCCATTAGCAAGGCCGTAGTCTCGGGCTGTTTACAAAGGCGAACACGATCGCACACATTATGGTAAATTACGGCGCACAATTCAAAGGGATCTGTGACTTTTATTTATGCTACAGTCAAGTCAAGAGAAACCAATGCTAGTTTGTGCATGGCGTATTTGGACCTGATTTTATGTTTCTGAATGCATTTTCTTGCCCCATTGCAGCCAAGAGTGCCGCGGCCCTCTTCAATATCCGAAAATCGTCCGTGGCCCTAACCCTGAATCTTCTGTCAAAATAAAAAACTTAGTCATCTATATCATCAGAATTTCTATTGAAAACTTTGAAAACAACACTCTCTAGTGACGATACATTGATTGAAGTGATATCTGATTGAATATGACATAATTGTTTACATATTTTTTTTTCATTTCATGCTGCATTTCTTTTTAAAGACTTGATGTACAGGCTTTGGGGGCCCCCCTGCAGGACCTTCATGACCCTTAGGACCCCAGTTTGGGAATCATTGCCCTATTGCATGAGCCCATAAATAAATCAAAATGAATTCAAAGCCATCTGTGGTTTTAAAACTGTAGTCTGGAGGTGTCGTAAAATAAGAAATAGTCAAAAAAAATGCTGTCTGACCCTGTTCAATGATGTAATGGACAGTGTCACAGTTAACTCTCCTCAGCCTTTCTGTGTGCAGTTTGCATGTTCTCCCTGTGCCTGCGTAGGTTTCCTCCGGGCATTCCAGTTTCCCCGTTGGGCCAGGACTCCCTTGAAAAAGAGATTCTGAATCTCAGCGGTGACTTTCCTGGTCAAAAAAATAAATAAAAAAATAAATCTTATTTGATGTTGCTTAAGAGAGACCTAGAGACTATTTCTGATTTTGTCCTGTCCATGAGAGTTATAATGTAAGATGGTTAGAAATGTATTCATTGTGGGAGATAGTTCTTGGTGTTTTAAGTTAATATTCTTTCTGAGTGGCAATATTAACTTAAAACATGAACGTTCCATTAGCCTTTGGGTAGTATACAAGAGGAAACAGCTTTTCTGAAATGCCTTCTACAGCACACAACACAATTCAAAGCAATCTGTGAGTAATTTCGATCCGTAAATGGTCAAAAATAGCCAACACAAAGCACGGACAAGGCAGCGACCTCCCACTCTCTCTATGAAAACACCCACACACTAATGCAGGCCCTTCCAGCTTCAGCGCCAATGGACTTGAACTGATGGAGTCATCGAGATAACCAAGGCCACCGCCGGATCGCACCGCTCCAGAATTGCAGGCAAACAGCTAATTATCAGTAAGTGGTGGTTACTGTGATTAGGAATAAGGATCGGTACTTACAACTCAGCGAGACAACAAGCTGGGACAGAGTGGTTAGTGGCTGTGATGGGAAAGAAGAGATTCTTATTTGGAGGGGGATATTCATGACATTTGAATGATTTGGATACAGAAAGTAGAAAGCCTCTTTGTTAAGTATTTATGGACAATGTGGAGGTGACAGAGAGAAGGATTATTCTGAATTTGAAATATATGAATGAATGAATGTATGTATGGTTAGATGTATGAATGGATGTATGTATGGCTAGATGGATGCATGGATGAATGTATGGATGTATGAATGTATGGATGTATGAATGTATGGATGTTTGAATGAATAGGTGGATGGATGGATGGATGGATGGATGAATGAATGAATATATTAATGGATGGATGAATGTACATGACAAATATGATTAGTGTTTACTTGCTGAGTACTTGTGAGCTAAGCAGATCCTCCAGATTTCTCTAACTGCCCAAAGACATGTATGTGTTATAAGAATAGGCAAATCTACCACTAACTGGTCATGGCCAGGGTGCACATAAGGCCCATAGTGGCTAGGATAGAATCCCATTAAAATTAATATTACAATTTACAGAACGATTTGTGACAATTTTCTGTCAATATTAATTGATTGAACGTCAGTTTACCAGGCGCTAGTGTTCCAGAAATGAAATGGAAACAATGCAACCTTTAACCTTAAACTGAATAGCTTTGAGTCAATGTGATGACTGAATGAGTTGTTCTGGGGTGAACGAAGCTCCCATTACTTCCCCTGTTTGTCTCTTGGTGAAAATCCAGCCTTGCATGAATGAATACACTGACCCGGTTCCCCTGTCCCTGGAGGTCACAGGTCTTGTGAGAATTACAAATTGCTTTTCAACAGTCTTTTACAAAATGGAGAGAGCATGAAGAAATACACTTAATATTACAATAAAGTGAAACTTAGAGGAGCTTGAATAGATAAATATTGTATGTTTGATGTTTGCAAAATGTAAACCCATATATATCCATAATAGATTGTGAAATGTGCATAAAATATGATATATATAATCATTTCTTTACAAATGATTAGTCTGGCCTCTGGTTCATGTTAGCTATATTTCCAGTATATTATTGTTGCTGCAGACAGTGTTGGCTGTTTTTCTCAGACTAGACATGTGTGACTAAATAAGTGGGAAACAGCTCTCACCATTATGCCCACACAGTCTAAACTCAAGGCCAGTACAACTCAACAAAGCATTTCATAACTGCCCAAAGCTGCTCCTCTCAGGGTAAACACCAAACACGTTGGGTCATTAGACACGGCAGATGCAGGAAAAACATTCAGTAGTGAAGAAGTGAGTGGGGAATGGTCATGTACTGTTTATGTACAGTTCCAAATCGTTAAAAGTGTTTAAGCGTGGGAACATTTATTTATTTATTGCAGCAGCCAGCTTTGAGTTGTGTTAGGGCTTCTTACAAAAGTCAAATGAGTGTGGACAGTGACATATATACAAGCCTGTCAATTTATCAGATTTAACTGAACTGTACATATAGTTAAAAATGCTGAAATAATTGCTCAAAAAATGTGTTTCCGAGGTCATGGGAGCAGTGCTTGGGCTGGCTGAGTTGTACTTGTTTTCTATCCAGGTACTCCATTTTCTCCCCAGTAAGGACCCCAAGAACTCCCCGACGGCTGCCAGAGACGTCAAGCGATGGCTCTCAAGAAGAATCACCTTTTTCTTCATACGCCAACGTGACAAGTGACTTAAAGACCTTTGTGAATGCGCGTGATGTAATTATCCCCCTAAAGCAGCAGGTGGCGCAGATTGCCATTGAACAAAAATAACCTGAAATTCCTGTAATGTAAATACCCGCTAAGCTATTGCTAAACCAGTCCCAATACAGCCCTGATAAGCTGACTTTTTAGTAATTGTTCATCTATGTCCACCCTAAGTTTAAAAGGAACCCCGGCTATTAAGACAAAATGTAATTTTCAGTCAAAAGGCAACAAAGGAACAGATGCCTCCACAGCAAAAGAAGAAAACAATTGGAAGATGCTTGCGGACGAGTACAACTGCCCAAAGACCCTCAGCTGTGCTCTCGCCATTTCAGCTCTGATGCATTCGAAACATTTAGTCGGCCACAGTTGCTAAAAGAGCTTACAGGTGCATCTGGTTATAAGAGAAGACTAAGAGCAAATGCAGTGCCGATCATTTTTCCCCACAAGGAGCCTACACATCCTCGAGTAGCGAGTGAAAACCGCACTAAGAAACAAATAAGTACTACTACTAAACTAAGTCTCGATCATTTTGAGGGATCACCCATCTTCAGAAATGTCTGCCTGTTATCTAATAAAATTGCTCAAATGAATGTTGTTCTATGGAAAACCTTCAACCCAGATGGGTGTAACAAAAATCCAGTGTTGTTTCAATCCCTATAATCCCACCAAACGAAATAGATCCGTACATGTCATCTGATTAACCCATGTCTCTTGTTAGGAGTTAGACAAGATACAATAAAGTCGAGTATAAATTAGATTTTGGAGTTAGGAGAATGAACATGAAACCTCAGATTGGACGAAGCTCTTTGAAGAGAATCCTCCCGTGTGTGGTTAGGTCCTGTCTAAGAGATATGGGCCAGCTGCGGGCCTGTAGTTTATCATGTGACCTGTCCTCCCCAATCAGCTGCTGTCTGACTGACCGCATCTAAAGTGTACCATAATGGTTTGAAGCAGGACATAATGATTTAACATGGGGCTTGATGCTTCTACTGCTGAGGGTTGCCAAGTTTTGAGGACTTTTTATCCAAGTTTAATATGGAGGTATGAGCTAATGTGGTAATGTGTGAGGATATCAGAACTCATAAAACAGAGTTGTACAGATATGAACACCAGTACTTCACAGGCTGTACTCAACCAACCTCTTTTTATAGAGTTATACTGCGTGGAAAAATGTATACTGTGCCCTAGCTCTGACTCAATCTGGAGATCTTCTAGTTCAGGAGTAAATTCTCTACCTAATAATTCACAATCGACTTGAAACGAGGACTTGATATTTTGATATACAGATTCAAAAAAATATATATTGAATCATGATTATGTCTTGATACACTCAGAGGAAACGATTGCTTCTCAAACAATATGCAAACTATGTATTCGGTGGTATTGCTATTAACTGAGATACTAAATCATTTGTGGGCGAGTGAATGAATGGAGATGTATAGCCATATGCTAGTGCAAAAAATGAGTGCTTCTGATGCAATATTTTAATAACACAAATAAAGTATCTTTGGTGAAAATTCATACTGTCTTCTTAAGTTTAACTGTTTTCAAGGTTCTTTTTTTGAGACAGGGAGCTTTTGTTTACCTGCTTTACATGTTTCGACTACTTCCTGTAGTCTTCGTCGGAAGCGTCACGTGGTGTTACTGTGACGTGTCTTGTAGGCTGTTTAAGTAGTTTTATCTGACTGCCGAGAGCGTTTACGCCCCCTACTGTCAGATGCCTTTTCCAGGACGGCGTCTCAGGTGTGGGACAGGATGTAAGCTCCTTCATCCCGGTTCATGGTCCTTGGTGCGCGCTTTCTAATCTCGATCGCCTCCCTGATCCAGCGGTGGTATTTGTTACTTTCAGCACAGATGACCCTGGCATTGTTCCAGTCCATGAGATGATTTTCCCTTTTGCAGTGATCGGATATGGCTGATTTGAGGTTTTCTTGTTCTGCTTGTTCTTTTATTGCTCTTGTTTGTCTATTG
>JAVQKC010062983.1:0-26053 GCA_036025475.1 Philypnodon macrostomus
TAGAGGCTGTCAAATATACCTGACCTCCCAAATTCAATTCAAAATGGCCAACTTCCTGTTTGTTGTAGGGCGGGGTCATAATAATATTTTATGTTGGGTACACTGTGGAGAATCACTGTGTCCAGGGTCCCATAGGGGTCATAAACATGGGGGCGATATAGAGGCATTCTTTATTTGACCTCTGTAATGTGCCTATGTACATTAAGTATACAATTGCCCGGATCACTGTGACAACATTCATGAGATTTGCGTTAATGTTCAGCAGGATTATTGGCTCAATAAAAGTGCATCAAAACATTAATTAGTGAATTCATTGTCATTAATCGTAGAAGTTCCAAACTCAATCAGTTCTGTGTCTTCATGATATGTTCCTGTGTGCAACAGTTGAAAAAGATCCAGCAATTCATTTTTGAGTTATTGCGTTCACAGCTAAGATCTGAGGACGTTGGACCAACGTGATTCCATAATATCGCTATAATTACAAATTATATGAATAAGGTATTTCATTGAAATGTTCACTGGAAGGTTTCAGACTTTTATTGTGAGCCGTTTGAAAAAGGGTTTTACAAAAAGGTAACATTCGATTTATACAGCAATTGTTTAAAAAAAAACAAAAAACAAAAAAAAACACAGGTATTCAGGTAACTACGTAATGGCTTCTATAAACAACGTGAAAAGAGAATATACATGTAAATAAATGCTACGGACTGAGGAAGGGGTTACATTAAACAAAATAAAAACACAATGGCATGATTGTTCCTTTTCACTGAGTGTCTGTCCCCAATTAACCAACAGATTTCACGTCATCTGGTGTCCAACTGGAATGTTTCGACAAAAACGACATGGCAACCTTCTGTTTCAGACAACACTCAAAAAATAATTGAAATACAAAAATTTATAAGAACTTTTTAAATGAAAAAAATAATTAACATGGAGAAGCACATAGGCTCAGAAAGTGAGACGCTGATCTGACCGTTGGAAGAGGTTGCCCCTTTTAAAAAGATGGCGGCTTGCATCCATTTTTCCCCCGGAGTGGAAAAGCCCAACACAAGATCAGAAAACGGTGACTGAAGTTCTGTGATTTAGTCGGACACAGATTGAATTGTTTTGGCGAGATTTACAACTCTGCCCAAAAAACAAGTCTTAGTCGTCCTTTTGACAAACTGTTACATTTTCTGCCAAGCTTAAAAAACACATGCACCTCCAGCATTTTATACAAGAGTATGATACAAAATAAGGCATTTCGTCGTGTTGAGGATTAATCTTGAGTGTTAATGCAAGTGTCTACAGGCGCATGTCAAATTACAATCTTGTGAAAAACTGAGCTTTATGACATAATGAATTTAGGCTTTCCTAAACTCTGCACTGATCAGGGATAGAATTCTTAGATGTTTGAAGTGACCAATCACCATGGGTTCCTGATGACAGGTATGTACCGGGCAGAGCAAACGGACGAATCTAACTCTAGTTCTGACTGAGGTGTCAGAATACACAGTGCACTGCAGTTTGCTGTGTAAGGGGTTGCATATCAGGCAGGTGGTAATATCAAATAACGTATGACTACCAAAACAGGACAAATCATAATGTTATGCCTGACAGGTGTCATAATCATTCAATTAAATAAATGACCTGTTTCACAGAATGTACAGAACCCTTTTCACAATATTATAATCCTTGACATGCACCTGTATACATCTATACGCATGTGTACATAGCAAACACGTTAAATATTTTTGCACGCCTATAAAAAGACTGCAAAAACAAATTCATGATACCTCTTACTTAAAATATATATATTTGTCATATATATTTACGTATATATTCATATGTAAAAAAGTTACATGTAGAAGAGGAGGAAAAACCCAAGAGGTCCGTGTGAAAGTTCCTTACAGAATCACTCCATGACCTCAGCGGGTGCCACCGTGACCAGCTGCAGCGGGATGTCCTGATTACCTATGAGGTCGGTGGCCTGCAGGATGAGGGTGGTCCCGTCTGCTGCGATCACTGTGTCTGTAGGGGGCGACGTAGCAGAGGAAACCGTCCCCTTCTTATTCTGGTGAGTCTTTATGTGCTTGGCCAGGTGGTCACTGCGCATGAACCTCTTAGAGCACTCGTTACACACAAACTTCTTCTCTCCTGTAGGAACACATCGAAAAATCAATGAGACAATGTGCCTTCTACCAATATTTACTTATGTCTAATTTAGGGCCAGTTCTGTCTTCACTGATAATGGACCACATCAGTTCTGTGCTGATTTCTTGCTTAAATGTTATAGCAGAAAACCATTCTTTCAATAACCTTCCGTTATAAAAACTCAAAACAACTGAAGCAAACCCTGGCTTCAATGATAAATACTAGCACAATCCATTGAGTGTTCAACTGTTCCGGACTGATGTTAAATGAACTGAAGAATTTTATCATGCAACTCTGTAGTTATCCGTGTTTTCTATATTGTAGTGGTTTAGTGGCAGACCTGTGTGTGTTCTCCGATGTCTCTGGAGCTCGTCGCTCCTGGTGAACCTCTTGCCACAGAACATCCAGTTACACACGAATGGTCTCTCTCCGCTGTGCCAGCGCAGGTGGGCTCGTAAATGAGACGTCTTCCCGTACACCTTCCCACAGCCGACAATGTGACAGATGTGCTGCTTTTTTTTGCCCAGGCCAGACCCTCTGGGAGACAAAAGGGAGTCACATTTTAATAGTATACAAGTCTAAGTGTTATTACATGTGTTAACAGCCTCACTGTTCCTGTTGTATATTTAGATACCCACCTGCCTCCAGAGTCCTTACAGTTGGGGCAGGTGCAGGCGACCCGCCGCAGCCTCTTGCCCTCTCCTCCAATTGTGTCCATGTCGTCATCTCCCATCGGCACTCGCAGATTGTTCAGGTCACTGGCGTTAAGTGTGGAGTCTCCACTCAACTGCCACTCTTCTGAGTCAGGCTCCTCTTTGATGTGGATCCCTGGACCAAAACGTGTTTAATAAGGGACTATGAACCTTTATGGCCAACATCTATCTAAGAATATATCACATACCTGCACCTGCGGGGCTGTTCTCGTCGCCCTCCTGCATGTAGTGGAACCCCGCCTGGCCTGCAGAGTTCACTGTGACCGTCTGGAGGTTGGGCAGGTTGACCTGACCCGTCTGTCCCAAGGGGAGGGTCTGAACTGGGGCTAGAGTCAACTGCTGGCCCTGGCCTTGGGGCAGCTGAAGGCCCTGGAGAGACTGGACACCTTGAACCTAAGCACACATACAACATAGTTCAGGGTCTGCAGCCTTCTTTATGAAGTGAACAATTGAACAAAGAGCTCACCTGGAAGGTCTGCCACTGGATCTGTCCTGTGGCAGTGACAGTCTGGGCCTGAATGAGAAAGGTCCCGGGGTTCACCAGCTGCACACTCTGTAGAGCCTGTCCCGCATCAGTCAGCTCCTGTCCCTGAGCCACAGGGGCCTGAGAGTCCCCTGAGAGCTGTAAGATGGGCTGGGACAGAGAGGTGGCACTGGAAGACGACACCTACACAGCACACAGCACAGCCATAAAGTACACTATATTACCTGGTGTATAGAAATGTGAATGATTCACAAAAGGACTACCACTACCACTACACACACAAGAAATCTAATTATTATATTTGAATATACAAATAATTTAACTATATTAATGTAAATGTTTCACTATCAGGAGTATACATATACAGTATAAACAACAGTAAAAACCTTGGTACTGACCTGTATCTGCTGCAGATGGTTATGAGAGTTGTAGTTGTCTGTGGAGGAGGGGTCGGACACTCCTGCTGATACAGCGGTTGCCTGAGTGAGTACTCCGGTGCCATCTATGGTCTCGGGGAGTGAGGTGGTGGTGGAGGTTGGCACGTACAAGGAGTTGTTGGCATCATTGGATTGTTTAGCATCTTGAGCTGTGGTCTCCAGCGTCTGTCCACTCATGATTAGCTGGCCCTCAGGAGTCACCCCTGTGGCTATTGGGACTGTCTGAGCTCCGGTGATGCCTAGAGACTCCAGATCTACACTGTTGATAGGGACGAAGGTGATGTTGCTGGGGAGACCCACAGGCACAGTGCCGGTGTATGCAGACGCCCCTGTCAGAGGCATCCCCTGGATGGACTGCACTTGTCCTGCCTGTGTCAGGAGGTCCGTGGTGGCGGTTGTGGCGCCGCTGATGCCAATAGTGCCCTGGCCGCCATCTTGAAGAAGCTGGATCTGCCCGGTCCCATCTGCTAAACTTTGTGTTGGGAAAGTTGTGAGTGTCCCATCTGCATTTTGGATTTGGGGGATAACCTGAAAGCATTAATGTGGAGCATTAATGTTTAAGGTGTTGAGAACATCACATGTAACATATAAATGCCATACTTCTTATATATACACTTCTATATCTATATCTATACTAATACTATGCTTTACTGTTCTACTAGTGACAGCTCTGTGAATTTTGGCATCTATACAACCTCTGTTCAAATGCCCCTATTGCCCCTACAGGCAGGGCAGTACGCTACACAGAAGAATAAACATGTTTCTTTTAAAAGGTTACTTTGTCATATCTTATTTCTGATAAGATAGAGAACTATCAATGTGCCATCTTTTCATATAGCCTCTCTAAGCTTAACCCCATAGACATACACATTACAAAGCAAGGCAAGGGTTTTTACCTGATACTGAATGCCTGACACCCCATTGGCTGTAGCTTCGTTCCCAGATGCTGTAACATAAATGGGCTGGTTGGGAAGACTCCCGATGGGAAGCACATACTGCCCATTAGACGTGACAATTCCAGAGTTTGGAATGTGGACAACTCCCAGGTCTTCTTTCCCAGAGGAGACAGGAGTTAACACCTCCCACCTGTCTGAACCCGTCAGCTGGATGGCTGACATGTCTGTGGTCTGGGAATACAATTGACACACACAGTATTAACTACATCATAACAATCTCAAAAGGGGGTTGTGAATCATCACTTTGGAGCATTTGTAATAATAACAGTTATGCAATAAGAGATTGATATTGCACAGGGGACACGCAGAGGGGGGGTCTGACTGATGTTGTTATAAAGATAGTACGATAGACACTTAGCTGCAGTCCCCAGCACGTAACGAAGATAACACGCTTGTAATGGTGAGAGCGAGTGGGGGATGGGTGGCTGTACCAACACTACAGATTGCTACAGATCGTGTTATGGTGGATATAGGTGAAACAGAATTAACTCATGTCACCGACCGTCCCGAGCCAGGGTACGCGGCTGTACCAGTGAGCCGACCCCAGTGACTAGTGTCCTACCCACTATGGGCGGGTTTTACACGGCTCAAGTGGGTGGCCGTTATTGAGGGGAACACAGGAAGTGTACGGCTTTCACCCCCATGCCATCAAAATGTTAAAACGTGTGAACTTCATGCTCTCAATCGCAAACTAGCGCTGCACACCGAGAGCCGAACTCTGCGTGTGGGTACCTGTGTTTCCGCTGCGCCAGGGGCCTGTAGAAACTCGCTCTGACTGCTGTCCACGTCCGCGGACGCCATTTCTCCTTGTTTCAGAGGCTGCGCTGGCGCTAGCAGGGAGAGAGGGGGAAACTCAGCACAACTCTATAAGCGTCGACTTCTGTCTCCCAACAAAGGCCCGCAAATCATCCCCGCTCTCCAGACCGAGAAGAGCTGGCTCCGAGTTCAACTTTGCAGCAGACTCTGTGGGCTATGGGCCCACACTGACTGTTTACTTTGTCGACTCTCGGGCTAGCCAGCTAGCTCCGTTAGCTAACCATATCTAGCTAGTTAGCAGGACACAACAAGATAAAAGACGCAGCTCACTCCGCTGTGGGTTGCACAAACTCACCGATTAGCAGCACGCTTCGAAGCGCTAAATGTTTACGTAGACGTCATAGTTTACACGGCAGTAACATCCGGATTATCGGATCTGTTAAACTCCAAACATGATTATTTTATCAAAGGCGGGCTAGTGTTGATCGGTGAATTCGGGTCGAATTTTTTCTATTTTGATTGACGGTGCGGGAAACACAAAAAGGTGGGACTAACAAGCTTGACCGTCGAATTTGCATCACATTACAGGACGTCCCGCCCTTCTTCTTTTAGTTGATTGGTTTACGAGTGATGTTCGCGAAAGGCCATTGGTTAAGCTTGCTGTCACTCAATTTTATAGTACGTGTGCTTCCTGTTTGTTGTTGAGCTAAAAGGAATGTAGCTATTTTTTCTTCAGAAAAAATACATTTGTATTTGTAAAAACATATGTCCATTAAATGTATATATGCATAATAAAGACACAAACTGTTAATTCAAACGGCGTTGTTGGTGTAATTTCTTAGTAAACATATAGATTTGACCTATCTTACCTAAGTTTATGAAGTTGGATATTTTTTACTTTGCCGTTTGTAAAATATACACTCTACAGAAACGCTGTTTAATTAAATGTACTAAAGCAATGTCTAAATACTTAATATACAAAAACTGAACAAAACATTCAGATTTTTTTCTTTTTATTGACACTTTATTGCTGAGTGCTCATGTGACATATTAGATCCCTTCCTCTTTTCTGAGAATGTAGCAGGCCAAAACAAACTCCAACGTCAAATGGAAAGTATATGATTTGCGTACAGTAAAGCTGTAAATGTTGAAATGTAATTTCATAATAAAAAAAGCAGTTTGTATGTCAAATAAGCAGTGTAAAATTCCTGTTATATAACAGATATACTTTCAGAAAAGCTAAGTATTATTTTGGGAATGGCACATATTACACACTATATTTTTAATGTGTAAACTGTGTATAATGAATAAAAATGATAGCCTTAATGATTGCTTTACACTGCTATTACAAACAAACATTGATATCACTGAAAGGAATGTGATGACTGGTCCAAATGTGGGGAAGTAGGCTGGGTTTCTTCCTTCAGTTTTCAGGAAAGTTTTGAAGCAAAGTGTTTCTGGAGCCTGTAGACGGTCCTGGCCTCTTTCTTTTGCGAAGTAATTATTTCTTCTTGGGTGCGTTTGGCGTGTTGAATTTGAAAAAAATAATGTCCCCATCCTCAACAACGTAATTTCTTCCTTGTTGCCTGTATTTGCCAGCAGACTGGTGGAAAAAAAAGAATAAGAGCTGTATTTACCAGTGATTTTACAGGGACATTGAGCCAATAACAAAGGCACACCTTAACTGCATTTTCACTGCCCTCTTCCTTGAAGTCGCTGTACTTCATCACTTCGGCCATAATAAAGCCTTTCTCAAAGTCAGTGTGGATTTTTCCCGCCGCTTGAGGAGCCTTAGTACCTTTCTGTTAAACGTAAGGGATGTTAATGCAAATACATATATAAATATATATAGATAAATGCTATAAAAATACATAGATATATTATTTATAAAACATGCTCTTACCCTCATAGTCCATGCTCGTACCTCGTCTGGTCCCGCTGTAAAGAAATACTCGAGCTGGAGCGCTGCATATCCTGTCTTAATTATTTTGGTCAGGACACTAAAAAAAAAAGTTATAACTGTGAACGGTGAAACTAATTGTTGAGTATTGTTGAGAATACTGTAAAAAATAAAGATACTGACACAAAAATCTACCCAATGTACATCTTTTTTTAATATGACACAAGACAATGGTTAAGCCTCATTACAGTTTACTCATTGTTACACCCCAGATTTATTATATGCCATAACAATAAAGTAAAGCTGAACGCAGTAGTTTATTTGTGAATGGGCCTTTTTTATAAAACCATTTTTTACATTTACATCAGCATTTGTTGTAGTCTGACCTTTGTGTCTTCTGTTCCTCACAGTATTTGTTCCTCTCATCCTCCTCCATGTCAAACAGCTTAGACTCCACAGCACCACTCAGGGGGATGACCATTGCTCCGGGATCATGGACATCTACCCACTCTTTGATTTTAGCCAACCTGTGAATGGCAAACAGTTCATTTGAATGCAAGATAATAGTGACCCTAAAGAATTAACAGGTCATTCACAAGAGACAGACACATACCACTTGTTCTTTTTCCGGATGTAATCTTTCTCTGAGAGATTCACCAGGTAGATCATGGGCTTGGATGTGAGGAAGAGGTACTTGTTCAGAACCTCAATCTGTAAACACAATAATGGTCAGCAAAATATGGAGACTTTTTCCTTAGGTTCTGTGGAAGTATAGTAACAAATAAACCAAAACAAGCCTAAAACCTAAAGCTAATGGTGCATTCGTGTTGATGTCAGAGATTCGGGGAATTTCCAAAAAGAAAAATGCAAATGTAAGAACATAATGTAAATGTAAACTGTGTTTTTTTATGTAAACTGACCCCAGTAAGAATAGCTGATGCATCATCCTGCTGATGCTAATGGGGATCTAATAAAAATGAAAAAAACAACAAAAAAACAAAACCATAAATAAACGCTTGCACAATTCGTAACACGTCGGAAACTTGGGAAAGACAGAGCTGCCCGAGGTTCCCACTTTGACGTCACTAGCATCATTAGCCTGTAGCAGCAACATGTTAAATTTAACATAAGGGGTAACACCAACCGAAACTATGATTCAATTCTTTTTTTTTGTTTTGTTTTATTTATATATTTATTCATTTTTGTTACATACTATAGTTTTTTTCTCAAGCTCAAGTACAATTTAATATGAATTAATATATGGCACTAAGAAAAAAAAGTACTGAAAATACTGACACAATATAATAAACATCACCCAGTTAGTGAATGGAACCTACCTCTTTGTCATTCCACTCATGGTAAAACCTGACATGCTTCTTCTCATCCACCACCCAGTTCTTTACCTTCTGTATGATATCCTGAATAAAGAAGTAAACATAAATTAAAAAAACAGTTACGTTTTTTTGATCAATCAGTTATCCTGGCCTTACATATTCAGGTTTGAGTTTTTTGTCGCCCCCTCTGACTGCAGTCTTCTCCAGCTTGTCGATGATGGGAGCGATCATTTCTTCGTCCTTCAGTCTGAGCTCTTCGTGAATGATCTCAATGTCCCTCACCGGGTCTACGTTCCCCTCCACATGGATAATGTCTTCATCATCAAATGCACCTAAAACGCAGTGTGGGTGGTTGTGGTTACTATATATATATATATATATATAAATATATAAAAACATATCCCAACTTCTGACGCAACCCTCTCCATATATACAAGGGGCAGTAGATATTGTGGGGTTTAGCTATACACTGAAGAATAAAACCCATATTTCTCAACTAGAGATTTACCGCATAATAACCAGAAATAGGTCATAATATTCACAAAACATGAATTTAAAAGCTGATAATTACATTTTGAGCAATAGTGTGTAAATCTAACCGCAATCACAATATGTCATACAAATCTGAATTAGATATAATTGTACAGCCAAACTTGCCCCTTCAGAGTCATATACACTAGCTACTAGCTAATAGTATAATCCTAAAGCAGTAACTAAACCAATGGTTCAACAGCAATCAAAACAACCACACATGCGCCCTGCCCATTTGGCCCTTGAAAACAGCTGCAGACAGCACTCACGTGTCATGTGGAAGATCGCATCACAGGCACTAATGTGGGAGAGGAACGCATTTCCCAAACCCTGTCCCGAGTGGGCACCCTTCACCAGGCCGGCGATATCCACCACGTTCAGAAAAGCTGGCACCTTACTGAAATTAGACGTGAAAGATGTTAAGTGAAGTGTCATTACCTTTAACAGATATATTATCATGATGTTAATAAATGCATATACCTAGCTGGTTTATGGTACTCGCAGAGGAAGTCAAAGCGCTCATCTGGTACCGGGACCCTACTCTCATTTGGGTCAATAGTACAGAAGGGGAAGTTCTCAGCAGCAGCTTGGCTTTTGGTCAGTACATTGAAGAAGGTGGATTTTCTAAAGGCAGGAAAGGCTACTTTATAATCGTGGTGATGACAGCAACAAACATCTATACAACGTGCATTAAAGCCCTTGACCTAAAGAAGACATATACTTACCCAACGTTGGGTAATCCCACAATTCCGATCTTTAGAGAGGTTCCAAACCGTCCAATTAATGGGGGTGGTTTTGGGGCTTCTGGCTTTTTGGGAGGCATCTGCACAAAAGACAACAGTGTGATGTGTCAAATTAATCAATAAATTGTGTAAAAATATAACGCGTACAAAGGAAGAGCTAGTCATCCCATTTATTTGGCAGTCCCCCCTGACAGACACACGTTAGCATGAGATAGCATCTGGAGGCTAACAAGACGCGCTCCTAGTTAACACATAACCTCACATTTTTTGACGCCAAAATACTGTAATATGATAATTAACTGGATATGACAAAAGAATGGCTCATATATGCACCTTTATAAACGTTCCAGATATAATATAATGTCCGAGGTGTAAACTCCTGATGTATGCGATCACACCGGTAGCTCCAGTGGAAAGGGAGGTTAGAGCACAAGGCGGAAGTGTTTTGGCGTAGACATCTCCTGATTGGCCAGACGGCGAATAGAGGCGGGAGATAAATGGGCAAAGATCTACTTCCTTTTTGACTTGCATGCGCTTGCTCGATCCTACACACAAAAAAATCTATTTATTTTATCGGCCTTTCACAAAATATTATGGTAAGCAAGCCAGGGCAAAAAAAATATATAATTGGACTTTAATCTAGACTAAAACAGGATTAAAACATGCATATACTAGGACTAAACAAAGATCTAAACTAGGTCTAGACCAGGATATAAACAGGAGGCCTAAACCAAGATTAAACAAAGTCCAAATTTAGACTAAAATCCAGCCACGGTCAATTTATGACATTTAGCAAAATCTCAAGAAGTATAAAATATCCTCAGGGTGATAGAAAACACATCAATCCAGTCTGAGGAGAAATACTTTATTACAATTGTAGGTAGTGAGGCCAGGAGCAGTCATATCTTAAAACATGAATTCAACAATGAAGCATAACTTTACAGTAGTTTGCCAAGTAAAAGAATAAATGTAAAAATAACAGCTTCTCGCAATCTACTCAAAAACACAATTTCAAAGATACAATTTAGCTTCACATCCGAGCATCTAGCAGCTATTTACACTTCCAATGTCCATTCAGTCATCGTATAAATAATAAATTAACTCACAATTGTTTGAGATCCAGGTTGTAGTTAGGTCTGGATCTACTGTCAGCTTTAATACGTAAATCGCTCAGGACGGAAGGCACTTAATCCACAAAAATGTCAGTAGTACCCAAGCATGTAACAAACAATCGATCAATCCCAGTTATGCCTCCAATTAAAACTCAGAGATAATTGTAATCCGTCCCTTCCATTTGAGACACCCTTTAAGACCCTTTAGTGACACAGCAGCCAGCTTATTCTGTAAAAGTCCACATCTTTGGCCCATTTGTCTTTTTGAACATACATTCAAATATTCTCACTGCAGTTTGTTTATTTAAGTCCAGGAGACATCTGCCAACTTCTATAACAGCTTTTGATTGAGGATCTCCCAAATCATCAACTTTCTGAAGAGAGGCATATGGCACTGCAATGAAAATATACACATGAGTACTGATGAAAAAGTCTCCATTGTCTTTTTGCTAGACTGGCATCATTCAGCACCTGTTTAAAGGAGAGCGGTTTATCTTTTGCGATATAGTCGGCGTATTTACAAGCAAAGACGCCACAATCGCTGCCATTCTTCTGCTGGGGAATCTCCTAGAGAGGGATACATCGAACAAAATAGATGAGATGGTAAGCAAAAGAGAGCATTCAATATTTGCTTTAAGAAGATATACATACACTGGGCCTCAGGTTACAAACGGTCCATTTACTGACATCAAGCGCTCTGCCTTTCTTCACTTTGTGCTCTTCTTTAATGTAGAGTCTGTAGAATAAAAAATATTACTTTACATGGTACAGAAACATCACTTAAAAACTAAAAAAAAACAGGCATACAGTAAAAGGTTGCAGATGTTGTCATGCCTCTGACCCATTGAGTCGTAGGACTTCACAGTCTTTGATTTTAGATCTATTACCTATAAAAGAAAGAATAAAGTTGGTATGGGATTCATGCAATTGCTCACACAAAATAATTGACTATGGAGACTTACAGCCAGCGCCCAGTGGATGCCCAGATGCAACGGGACCAGAATAATGTCATAGAGGAACAGGTCCACGGCCTTAGTCCAGCGCTTCACAGCAGCGTGTCCTCCAGTCTGAGCTCCTAAACCCTGCAGCTTCGGGAAGAAGAACGTGCTGAACGAGTAGACCTTACCAGTGCTTCTCTCCATCACCAGCGACAGGTAGAAGTTTATCACCTACAAACAAGTCCAGTGAATAAGTATTAGGACTTAATGTGAGATGTAAAAAGGGCACAAACTTACTTCATCATTGAGCCAGCCACCTTCCTGCAGTGTAGCCAAGTCTCTTTGCGTGATCCGCAATTTAAAAGCTGCACTTAATACGAGATTGGGATCTCTCTGAGCCAGGGCAGAACTAACTTCAGCTCCCATTTCCTACAACATACATACACAATTACAAAACAAAAACATTAGTACGTGCCTTGATCATACCACTGAATTTCTAAAGTGATGGTTAATAGTCCTCAGTTCACTCCTGTCACATTGATTTGATTGTATGTTTTTAGTGATTGTTTATTCAGTCCATATTTTTGGGTGTGGAGTCAATCATTTTAATTTACCTTAGATAATAAGCAGAAATGTACCCACCTTGCTTAATCTGGGTATGTCCTCATCGCTGTATCTTGCAGGAGCAGTGTGAGCAGACTTCGGCTCAGGGAGGCTGACGGCAGCAGGGGCTTTGTCCACCAAATTCAGACGAGTGGCTACTTCAGTGGAGAGGTCCATCTCTGCAGACGGATTCTGCTGGAAGTTCAGATTTCAATTTTAAATCACTACAATCTTCGACTAGATGGATGTGAACTAATAGGTCAATAGTTACCTTTGGTGCACTTGCATGTTGTGTGTCCTCAAGAGGTCCATTAAACGAATTGCTAAAATTGGCAGCACACCATCTAGACATAAATATATAATATAAATGTTTAAGTCTACACACTTTTATACAACTTCTATAAAAGTATGAAATAGTTGAAACTTTAGACATGCTCATTAATAAAGTGAGCTATAGTACATATGCACACATTATAATAGTTTGGATTATGACATACATTCTTATAATAGTGCTTTTTGATTTTGGATTAAGACTTATTCAGTGATTTGTAAATACTGTGTTTTTATTTATTCGGTCAAAGCAATGTCTGTACTTATGACACATATGAGATTTGTGCTTTCACAACATTTCAAGCTGCTATGTCAAAAGCTATGTTGGCTACAGTGAATAAACATGAAATATTAAACATTTAAAAAATGTGGATAATGGCAAAGCATTCACATGATGTGGAATGGCCTTGGCTGCAAAAGGTGTAGCGTAAGTTTGATGTTGCTGTCAGGAGTGGGGTTGGCAGTGGGGCAGAAAAAACCCACAGTATTTGGTCCTGTTGTTGACATGTCGACTCACCTGCCCTTTGTGGGAGGATTTCTCCATGTAAATGCACTTGGACCAACTGTCAAACAAAGATTAATATCAGTTCAGCTGGATATAATGGACCTTGTTTGAGAATGCAAATATATCTAATGCCATAACATGCGTTTTTAAACCATGTGTTGATAAATAGATACCCACCTCTTTGTCCAGCTTTCTTAGGGGCAAAGGGGTTCCAGGTAGTTGCATGTTCTGTCTTTGACACCTCACTGAAGAGGCAAAACATATAATGCACTTTAGGAACGCCCTGTACACATTTATGTGGTCAAGTAAATTAGATAAAAATGTTCTTACTCTTGGGGCTTTGATTGGTTAAAAGGTAGTGGTTGATTCTTGCTGTATTTCTCGGACACCACCATTTCCACCAAGCGCCTGTAGTGTTCTTTATTATTCTGTCTAATGGCCTGGAATGGAAAATTACACAGAGCTATACATTTTAAAGCTACAGTGAGTTTAGAAAATAACACTGAAAAAATAGAACCATGATAAGGATTCATACGGTTATTATCAGCGAAATTCAGGGCAAAATTTGTTCTTAAAAATAAATAAAAAATATATAATTGTATATTATTTTTGTGAAACATGAAGGGATTTTTCTTTATTTCACTGACCTGTGTATCGCACATGCATTTTAATTTAATATAATGGGTATCAAATAAAGTACCTCTTGGACCGTAAGACTGGGCTTGTAGCAGCGACTGTGTCCAAAGCCAGTACTGACAGGGTCCACATTATTAGCTCCCAGCCTCAGAGCAGGTCGAGGCGGCAGCAACTGGAGGGACCCTCGTCTGTCTCTGTCAGGCTGTACTGCACCACTGAATACAAATGGCTACATCAGAGCTACGCAATAAGAAAAATCATATTAAATCTAAATTATTTTTCATGCAAAACCACTTGCCTGTGCTTTCTCATTACAGGAGGTGAAGAGCTTTTAAAGGGATACTTAACTCCACCAGGTTTATCTGTAAAGTAAAAAATACATTTGAATATAAAACTGTAGTGTATGCAACTGTAGTGTATTTGCAGTATCTTAGTATACATACCCATGATCCACTCGGACTTTGTGATAAATGAGGTGTGGAGCTCATCTATCCCCATCGGAGTGACCGGCTGCAACAACACAGGACAGCCAATGAGGTTTAGTTTCACACAGTAATGAGGTAAATAAAGACATAATGAGTAAAGAGTTCTCCATACCTGTGCGTCTTCATATTGAGAGTGCTGGTAACTGTTCTTTAGTGGCCTTTGCAACCTGAGGAGACCTGCTACTCCAGCTACTGTCTTCTTTACAAAACTCAGGACGACATCTGTAATACAAAAAACACAGGCATTAACAATCATGGCTATTACAATCAGGTAGGACGTGTTAATGTAGCAAACAAACCTCGCTTTCGTCTTTTAACCTCCACTTCACTTTTGTAGATGCCTTCATTAATGCTGCAAGAGGAGGTATGCATCATTTTGGATAAGTAATTAAGCCATAATTGTCTTTATTTTTAATAAGAGAAAGTCACGTGTAGTGGTAAACAACTGGCTATGACTATATAGGGATACTACAACATCAACAGCGCCATCAAATCATACTTAAGATACTTCATCAGAATGTTATTGAAAGATTGTAGTTATGCAAAACAGGCAAGAAGAGGTGTTAAGCGGTCAACCCAAAGATTTCTGATTGTATTAGCCGATATCTGGGGATGGCAACGGTGTGTGAGAGAAAGACGCAATGAAAAGTCTACTATTTGCTGTCTTCCCCCTCACACTACGTTTCAGAACTGAGTCTGTATAATCAATGGGAAAGTCCTGAATAGGAAAACACTTGTTCAAACCTGTGATATCCCCGTTTAGACGCTCTGCTGCTATTCTCCAGGCGCTGAGATCCCGCTGTCACGCTAGCCTTCTCGTTCACAGAGCAATCGGTAAACCTCTGCCCAGAAATGGGCTCAAACAGCGATGAAATTCCGTCAACTATCCATCCATACATCCCAGACAAGTACCAGAAAATGTTATCAATCTGTTCTATGCGGGCCAGGACTACACAATACAGTTCAAACTCAACCTACGACAACCACAGTTACTGGCGCCTTTAGCATAGCACTAGCCCACAGAGCGAACGGGAAACGATGTGCGTCATGTGTCGATGTACGAATGATTTCCGTATCCGTGAAGACCGGGAGGGCGGAGTCCATGTTTGGTTGATAGTGGGTTATCCAAAAGATTTGTAGAGGCTTTACAAACAAGCGAACCCTCGCTGAGGTTAAAGGACGTCAGTGGGACAGTTATTTTCTATGCATTTGTTATGCAATAGCCCAGTAAGCTTACTATGTTGCTATATATAACGATACATTACATAGTAATAAACTTTCCACCTCAAAAAAATCAAGACTAACCTGGCCTAACCTGTGGTAGGTAGGGTAAAGGTCAATTGTATGTTTACTTTAGTGGATAACACTATTGAAAATATTACATTCAATAGAAATTAGTTTACGCATTATAGTTTGTAAATTCCCATATTAAAAAAGGGCCAAACTGTTCATAGAACATATAAGGACGTGTAGTACAAAAATACTGTTGTCTGCAACACAAGAGTAAAGTTTGCTTATTTATTAGCATTTTAGAAACATATTACAAATATGAATGCCCCATCCACTCACTTGAAGTGCATTCTTAATATTTACAAAATGTATATAAAAATAGCAAACAGCACTTGTAAAAACAACATTTATTAGTGGTCACCGACACTGAAGTTCAAACACAATATAAAACACAAGAGTTCAAAATAAATTATGTGCTTATAAAAATATCTCCAATGTGATATACTTCAGCTTAAGGCATGGACACGTAAAACAATGTGCAGATGGACGACACTCATTCTCTCAGTGCTCTGACTTCTTTGGGTCGGGCTGGAAAACAGGCGAACCTGACAAAAAAATAAAACAAGTGTTGTAAAACCTGTAAATAGGCAAGCAATGCAGTGACATGTTATAAACCGTTATCGCACTCTAAATAAAACATGATGTTAAAATAATCAGATTGAATACATTGAGAATTTGTGGTTTGTACCAATATTGAATTATTTTTTTATTTAACATTTTGACACTATTGCTTATCATTTTCCTGTTCTGGACTTAATTGCTTGCATTTTCAAAAATAACAAATAACTATACATTGAGTCTCACCTTGCCTGACTCCTGCTAATCGATGCTGAACTTTCTCTAGGTGTTGAATATATTCTGTTAAAGACCTCTCTGGATCAAGTGACGTTGCACCAGTTTGTACTGATGCCAGAGTAGAACTGGACGGCGACCTGAAAATAAAGAAAGAAAAAAAAATTCACTCAATTTTATTTTCAAACTTCCCCCCCCCCCAATTTTCATCAAACCTGTTGTGCAGTCTGAAGGACGGTTTGCTTGGAGGAATAAAAGTTTCTAAATTTAATTGGTGTTGCTGCCTTAAAATGCCAGCTTTAGAACCTATAGAAATGCACACAATTAATATACAATTAATGCACATATTCAAATGTAGAGCACCATGATGCAACTATAATACTGACCTGAAACTGGTCCATTGATGGAACCAGAAAGAGATACCCTTCGGATTGCTTTTTGCCATTTCCTTGTCAAAAACTTCATTCTATAAAAAAAAAAGTAAGATTGTATTACATAAGGAACCATTTTTTTTTTTTCAACATGGAATTTACTGCTGCGCTTCTTGCCTTGAGACCGCGATAACCACCCGTACAGCCACCCTAAAGCGCCCATAAGCTCGGGGCGGGGTGGAGAGGCAGGGTGAAGGCCGTGCACCCATTGACGCGATCAGGCACAAGGTGGCCTGCTCACACTGCTGAAATCCTCCAATCAGCAGCAGCAAGTAACGCTTTTGGTACACCAGGGCTTTTCTGAAGCTCTCAGCGCGAAGGTAGCGCTCATACAGCCGCTGCAACTAAGGAAAAAAGTAGCTCAGTTAGTAGGGGTTTCAACTAAACATCAGAACAGCAAAAAGTAGTGATCTCAAAATTAACTTAATTTTGTTATTTAGTTTAGTCCTTGTTGAGGTTCATATCACTTGCAAGAAAATAAATGTATCGTAAGTTTGCGGCCAAAACAAGTCAAGATAATGTACTTACGAAACATATACTTTATGACCAATATCACTAATCCCAACATAAGTCATTAGGGTTTTATATTATTTCTGTATACTGACTGACCTTGCTGTTGGTGCCTGGATCATTGACAGGTCTGTTCTCAGTTTCGGAGGTGGTCTGGCTGAGCTCGTTCTCTGTACGTCGCAGCTGTTGACTCAAAGTAGTGATCTTTTGTTTAAGGACAGCTCTATCCTGTGTCAGCAATGTGACCTGCTCCCGCAACTCTGAGTTGTCCTTTGATAACTTCTGCAGGTGCCCAGGAGATGATGGAATGGATGGCATCTAGATTTAATAGATGTTTTATTCATTTACTTGGCCTTACGGTGCATCTCATAATATAACATTAGAATATACTGTACCAGGTTGTATTGGGTGTTGCCAGGTTGGATGCCGTCAGTCTGGACTTTACCGTGCTGTCCAGCCAACCTCTGAGTGGCCATTTCCCTCTCCTCTCGCTCCAGCTCGGCCAATGTACGCTGTAATTCCTGCAAGCGCTGCTGGTCTTGCTGCCTCAACAACTCCAACTCACACTAAACACAAGGTTAAGTATGGTCACAAATAACACTATCAAAATAATCCAAAGGGAAAATAAATGAGTAAAATGATGATTGTGTCAACATTATTATTAGTATTAAATAGTTATTAGTATAAGATTGGAAATTTGAGATGTGTGGAGGAAAGACGTCAAAGCAGATTCTTTAGGTAAATGAAGATGGCTGGTTAGGATATACTATATATTCTAGTTTATTTGTCATATGCAGGTTAATACAAGTCAACAATGGTTAGGATGAGAAGAACCGTTCGACTCGCTAGAAAAATCAAGAAGTATTAATAAGCATGCAATAAAGAAATATAAAATGAAATAAAGTACATGTATATAAAAAGGTGCAGGTAGGATATATAGTATAAATATGTTCTAATATTGCTCAGGTAATTATCATTTTGCACAAGTAATAAGTAACATTGAGATGATATTGAGCCATAAATCGATACTTACCAGTTTACCGTTTGTACTCTGTTGTCGTTTCTCCTTCTCCATCTGCTCCTGTCTGTCCTTCCTCCTCTCCCTCTCCCACTGCTCCTCCCGCGCCCTCTCTTTGCTCTTCATCAGGTGCAGTTTCTCCTTCAGCTCTGTGATCTCCACACCTTGGCGTTTAGACAGGCTTTTCTCTGCCTCCAACGCACTACATGCTTCCTGCTTCTGCTCTTTTAGGCTGTCCAGTGCCACACGGTGTCTGGCTGCAGCCTTCTGTTCCCTGTGCATCTCCTCTCTAATAGCCCTATCCTCTTCCTCCCACTTCCTTCTACCTTGCAGCAGTTCAGCCCTCAGCCTGTCCACCACCGATGCTAGCTCCTCACTCTGCTTTCTCTCCTGGTCCAATTGTGCGCGAAGATCAGAGATGAATTTCATGTCTCTAGCCGCATCAGTCTCATGTCTATGGTTAAGCTCATCCAGTTGTCTTGAGAAGCGACTTCTTTCTTCATCAAGTATCCTATGCACGTCTGAGGATTTGCTGTGACTTTCAGCTAAGTGAGATTCTGCTTGGGTCAGGAGATGTTGTAGATGACTTTTCTCTTGTGAGGAGACATCTTGCAGGTGCGCAGATTGCTGGTGGGCTTTCTCCAGATCCTTCTGGATGTCCTCTAGATGTTTCTCTAGTAACATGCTGCGAGACTGCTCTATTTGAAGTTCACGTTTCAAGTTGCTACAGGCCACTTTCTCCTGCTCCACTTGACCCTTGAGTGTCATGACTTGTGACTTCTGCTGCTCAGATGATGCGTGTTCAGCCTACAAGGATGACAGCAATAGCGTTTTGAGTTTACAAGAAATATTATATAGCATATTAAACGTTCCAAATCCATGTGTATGTGTGTAGTGCAGACTCGCCTCTCGTCTTTCTCCATCCTGTATGTCCTTGCGTAGACTATGCGTCCTCTCCTGCTCGAGCTCCTGTTGAAGCATCTGGACTTTGCTTCTTTCCCTTCGTAAAGCCTCCTCACCTTCTTCAACAGTGAGTCTAAGAAAAAAAAAAGACAAGACATTTTTTTTCATTTGTATACAGAAAGTTTAGCCTAGTGTGAAGCCTACACAGCAAGTATGAATATTATTCTCTTAACAACAAAAAACCAACAACCTTTCAGACGTTTGCTCACCTGAGGGTTTGTATTTTGTTCTTTTGCTCTTGTTGAATGTTATGGGCACAATGTACTTCCTTCTGCCTCTCCTCCAGCTCAGCTCTCAGCTGAAGCTCCATGTGTGCATCTTGAAGCTGCCCACTTCCATCAGTCTAAAAAAAATAATAGAACAATTTGACATACTATATAAAAAAAATTACAATTTGCATATATGAAATGCAGTAAGTGTATTATATTGTATAGCAAAGAACAACTTCACAACTCACATTGTTATGCCTCTGCGCCATACGACACAGCAGCTCTCTAAGTGCAATAACGGTCTCCTGTAGGGCTCTTTTCTCCTGCTGCCAGCTCATCGGAGGGTTAGACTCATCCTGGCGAGGAGAGCCATCTACAGACCTCTGCTGTAGTTGACTTGGAGAAAGAGCTTTCAGATCCGAGCCAGGAGGCTGAGCTGTTTGATGGCGCTGGGACAAAGTGAGAATCCTGCAGCTCTCCTGGTAGACCTTCTTCAGTAGTGCCTGGAGAAATCCGAAAAGGAGTCAAATGTAGGCCTGCGCTTAAGGCATTATAGAGTGACGTGAGAAGGAGTTTTACTTGAAGTTCAGGGGACAGCAGCTCTTTACTGTGGCTCATGCTGCCGGCTGCACTGTCTGTGTTGACTGTGGGGTTGATGCCTCTGCAGCGAAGATACTCCACAAACTGAGCATCCAGCCGTTCAGTCTGCTCCAGTTCCACTCTTAGACGGGCTCCCAATTCTGAACTCACATCTTAAATAAAAAAAAAAAAGGATTGTATAGGTTTGAAATGTACCATTATGCATTTGTATATACACTGAAAATAAAGAAATTTGTAGTATTTTGTGTTTATTAGCAACAGCATGCTTACTGCTTCCATAACCATCACTGGCCCATTCTGGTGCAGACAGAGATGAAGTGGATCCCAGTGGAGATGAAGGGGTAGTGAGGTCAAGTCCCTCCAACTCTTGCACCTTAAAGAAATAAATAAAAAATGACTCTCATAGACAAGTTAGTTGGTGTTTCAAGTACCTTATCAGTGTCCAGGGAGTCCATTGTGGAGTAGTTGGACCCAGACTGTGGAGAGTGGCTGCTTCGTGAGATTGGATCTGGGGTGATGGTTCTGGAGTGGGCTGGCTCCATCAGGATCCTGGGAGAGGTTTTGACCAGTGGTAGATCCAGGGCTGAGGTGTTCAAAGCACTGAGCTCGGAAAGGCGAGAGTCGAGTATGGATGTGTGAAGACGCTCCGGAAGTCTGTCCTCGGAACACTCCAGTCTCCTCAGAACCTCCGGAGAGCCCAGGGACACCTCTTCATGAGAATTGGTTATAACATCTTCAAATGCTCTATGGGAAGAACCTGAGACAAGAACAAGGTTGTGTGAAAATGTATTGAAACTATTGAAAAGCATCCTAACACATAAACAGCGAATTATTTATTTATTAATAGTCATTTTAGCAATCTGCTCAGTTATAATTTATTAAACCATCACAATGAATAGTTTGTCTTCAGATGGCAATACTGGCCATTGTTCTGAATAATCAAACATGGCTGCCACCATTGTACATCTGAACACTGTAAATGTATGGACAAAAAAATGAAAACGTATGTAGTGTGATTTTTCTGGTGCAAATATGCCTTTATGTGCATGTACACTTTAAACACACACACATGCTGCACATATGAGTTATTGGTCTAGGCCAAATAGTTTCACTTTCAAGGGCTTGCCCACTCCTGGAAAGTTGGGAATCTCCAGGCTGCATAGAGGGAGATTTTAGGCTTATCTTTGTTTATCAAGAATTCCTCGAAATGAAATAAGCCTTTTTGTAAGATTTACTGTGTTCCCTTAAGGTTGTTCACACATTTAGCTCATTTAAAATAAGCAAAACTTTTCTCAACTTGATTATTGATATACCAAAGCTATATGACCAACGCAACTAGAGGTTGGCACTTTGATATTGAAACACAATACTTAGGAACATAAAGCAAGTAGTATCCCGTCTTTAGTCATCCCTATTTTGAGCATATCTGAGGCAAGATTCCTACCCTTTGGTGTAAGTGTTTGATGATGAGATAATACATCATGTTGATAACACTGTCTGAGTTTTTGTAGTTCCTTCTGTTGTTTGGCCAGTTCCTCTTCCTGTACTTCCAAATCTTCCTGCAAGGTTTGAAGTTCTGCCTTCAGTTGCTGGTTATGGCTCTCCAGATCAGCTAATGCTTGGTCCTTGCTCTGTTAGTCACACAAAAATCAAAATACCGTAAGCTTAGAAAAAAAAAAAAAAAAGTAGTTGGGTAACCACACTATGCACTGATGATCCCCACCTGTGGTTCCTCTAGTAGTTTTTCAGCTCTTTCTGCAGTTTCTCCAAGTTTTTGTTGGACAATAGTTAGCTCCTCCCTCAAGGCTTGATGCTCAACCTCCTTCTCCCTCACAACAGCATCTGCTTTAGCTAACGTCAGTTCAGCATGACTCTTTGGAAAGAAAGAAAGAAAAAACATACATATCCAAAATGTTAATACGACTAGCAAGATAACCCATTACCATTTGCGGCTTAGAATACCATAACATTACTGCAGTTAGAGTAGGTTATTGTAATGTAAACATTCTCTGTACTACATTCCCCATAGACTGTCAGCCCCAATTGTTTTTCATAGAAAACTAAAAAATTTAGACCAAGCTCAGAAGAAAGCAACACTGTAAAACCGTATTAAACGATGCATTCCACTTTTAGACCTTATTCACTACTTACGTTACTCCTACGCTAAAAACAATCAAAGTAAACAGACTGCCTAAAAACAAAAAGCTCTCTTCGGTCGGCTTCCTCATTTTGACACCACTTCCTTTGAGTCGGCAGTTCCACTAGCAACATTGGTGACGTGGTGCAGCTGTAACTACATCCAGATGTGCTCCAGCCTACACTCTGTATAGACCACCAAGGCCTTCTAGAGACTGCTGGCATAGGTAGGTTACAGTCCCACAAACATGTTATTTTATTTACTTTCTAGAGCCAAAGCAAATAGAAGGTAGAGGAGTAAGGTGCACTCTGAATGTGCATTGCAACAATGTGCATATTGAAATGAAAAAACTTTGACAAGCAGAACTAAATGGAGAGAAAGGGTAGCAGAGACAGCATGGCAGTCTTGAAAAAATGTAGCCTAGAGAATAATGCATCTGTAAACCTCCTGCTGCATTCTTTATTTACACAGTAGAATATTTGTATAGTTCTCAGCCAGCCTCATGAAATTATAAGATAGCAGAACTATTTCAACTGATGCAAAATTCCAACTGTATTTGACTTAGTTTCATTTGTGAGCATTAACATAAAAATGGGGCCATGAGGCCAGTCTTAGAAAATAATAATATTATGAATCTGAGGTCATTGTTAAATGTAGACGTACAATTTTAATATGACACTCACCAGCACCTCCTTTTGCTCCTCCTCTTGACTCGTCTCCTTCTCTTTGTGCTCATCCATCAGCTTTTGGATACACTCTTCCATCGCCACCATTTTCTGTTTTAGCTTTTCAATTTCCTTCTGAAGCTCCGCCTCCCTTCTCTTCAGCGCGTCTCGTTCTGAAGACAGCTCCTCCTTCACCGTCTCCAACGTTTTCACGTTGGCCCTCTCCTCCGCCACCAGTGCCTCCATGTCCAACAGCTCGGCCCTTACCTCCTGGATTTGCCTCTCCAATGTCAGACTGCTTTCCCTTAGGACAACCATTTCAATTTTCATCTCCTGTTCTTTTGCCTTCAATCTGTCAACCTCTTGAATTTTGATCTTCTCTTTGCTTTGGAGTTCCGCAACCAGAGCATTGAGGTGGTTTATTTCCTCCTGCAGAATATCAACATTTTGAGCCTCAATTCTGTAACTATCCCTTTGCTCTTCTGATACCTTTAGCTTTTGTTGTTCTTCTGCCAAACGTTTTTGAAACTGCTGTACCTCAGTTTCTTTACGGTTGAGGAGGCTCTGAAGTTCTTCTACCTTCTCTTTCTCCACTTTAAGCCTCTTTCCGAATTCCTCTCCATGTCCCCTATATTCTTCTTCTTGGGTGTGCAATAGCTTTTCTAATCCTTCCTTCTCTGCAACTACAGTTTCCAGTTGACTTTGAAGGCCTTTGAGACGAGAACGTAAAGAGCGTGTTGAGGCAGAATGACTGACTCCAAGTTCTTGTTTGAGGTTGTTAGGTCTTGCCTTCTTGTCATGTTCTTGAAGAATGGTGTAGTGTTGTGGAGGTTCAGGACTAGGAGCAGGAGAGGGGTTCATACTGTCGCCATCTTGGGAGTCGCTTACTTCATGTAGATTAGGGCCCAGTGTGGCGAGTTCGGCCTGTAAAGTGCTGATGACTTCATGGAGGCGCTCCTTCTCTTCTCGTTTGTCTTGTCGCACTCTGAGGGTCTCTGACTGGAGATGTTCGACCTGGGAACGGAGATCCTCCACCTGAGAGCGTAGGTCTTCAACCTCCAAGTCCTATAAAACATGATTAGTCAAGTTTTTTTAAATAG
This sequence comes from Philypnodon macrostomus, assembly GCA_036025475.1. Lineage (NCBI taxonomy): Eukaryota > Metazoa > Chordata > Actinopteri > Gobiiformes > Eleotridae > Philypnodon > Philypnodon macrostomus. The sequence goes on from JAVQKC010062983.1 coordinate 24,312, forward strand.
TGAAACAACAATCAATACATGTTGCTAACAGCTCCCTCAAATTTACACATCTTTGCGTTGGATAAACTACAGATTTGTACATCAATGTTAAGAAAAATGTTCAGCCAGTGACAGATTGACACAAAATTAACTACATTATTTAAATGTGATACCTTGTTTTCAATGTGTTGTTCGAGCTCCTGCTCTAGCCTGTGGATCTCAGTATTAAGCTGGTCAATCTCCAGGTTCTTCTCCAGAAGAAGGGCTGAGGGAAAGGTGTCTTCATCTGCGTCTTTCTCCTCAGTCTCTCCTTCTTTCTCCTCTTTGAAGATTGTGAGAGAAGCCACATTCTCCTACAAGGAATCAAGGTGTTTTAAATGAAGACCCACTCAGTCACACAACATAACGCTGGATGTACACTACATGCGCTCCGCTCCACCCCGCACCGCACTTGCCGTTGTTCGCTCCAGACCCTCATGGCTACTTGTAGGAGCAAGCGCGGGAATCGAGAGATAAACGACGAAAAACCTTCTGATAAAGACGTAATCCAGACAAAATCAACTTTGTATTCAGTAGATGGTCAGAAAATGTTTGGGGATGGCTTAGTATTTTTATCCTCTATGAGAGCACACGGAGCACAACACGCTATGATTTGCAGATTTGAGACGCTTTATTGTGTGTTTTTGAAGTCTGAAGTCCATGGAATGCATTTAATTTTGAAATCCTGGACGTTGCGCTCGTTCATTTTCCTGCTAGTGCTTTGTGATCTGTGTAGGTTGACTGTGAACTCGCTCTGGCGTCCAGCAAAAATAGATTCTGTGCGTTGTTTTGGGGCGGATGGCGGAGTGGCGATCGCTGCCAGGCGCAGTGGAAACGCTCTCATTGACACAAAGGCGCAATTGCTGCAGAGTTCGTTCCGTGGCGGAGTGGAGCGAGGCCGCATGCAATGGAAATTGGGTGCAAGAGTTTCATGGTGGACGATGTGGCCTTCTAAGTTATTTGGATTGACTGTTAATTAAATTATACATACTATACAGCTTACCTTGAGGACAGCAACTTGTTCTTCTAGCTCATTAACTTCAGCTCTTTGTTGATTAGTTATCAGCTCCAATTGTAGAGTGAGGTGTTTCAGCTCAATCTCTTTGATGCCCAAGTCCCTCTGTACCGCCTCAAGTTGGCCAAGCAGCACTTCCACCTAGCAGCAGCAACAACAAACTATTACCTTTCTGTATTAAAAAGTGATTTGAGAAAATGTGTTTGAAAATATTAATGCCAAATAATGTATTTTGTTTTCAACCAGTATGCATTCATTCAGAGTTACATCATTGCTGCTGTATGCAAACTGTGCACAGTATCTTACAGACCTCTTGCTCCTTGCTTTGCTGAGCCGTGTCTAGTGCATCTCTCAGCTCCTGAGTGGGGTCATGGGTGTTTTCCTGATAACAGTGCCTTGTCTCATCCAGTTTCGACTGCAGTGCAGAGATCTGGAGCCTGTTAGCCAACTGCTGCTGCTCGAGGGCCTGCTTATCCTGCCAGAAAGGACAGCAATCACTAAATGCACCCAAATAAAAACTCATAATTGTATTTATGTGGCCTTTTAGAGTGCAATAGGGTGCAGAAAGGTACCGTATTTTCCGCACTATAAAGGCGCACTTAAAAGCCTTTAGTTTTCTCAAAAACCAACAGTGCGCCTTATAATCCGGAGCGCCTTATATATGGATTAATTCTGGTGTGCTTACTGACCTCCAAGCGATTTTGTGTCA
>JAVQKC010062987.1:0-22751 GCA_036025475.1 Philypnodon macrostomus
TGCCGAGGCTGCACCGATCCGCCTGTCAATCTCACGCTCCATCCTTCCCTCACTCGTGAACAAGACCCCAAGATACTTGAACTCCTCCACTTGAGGCAGGGGCTCTCCTCCAACCTGGATGTTTGTTTGTAATGATTTTATTAAAACGAGAAGATGAGTAAATGCAAACGTCAACATACTTTAGTTAGATCAAAATTGAGTTTATTTTGGCCATGTCTGCTCGAGTAGGACTAAATAAACCTGCAGCAATAAAAAGTCACTATTGTGGATACGATATGTCATGCTCGACTTTGGAAACGTTACAAAATAATTAAATTTGATGGGGTAAAGACACACGCATTAGTTATTGCATTTTTCATCAACAGCTCACTTTGTTGTAATCATACTCGATGTTATATGACGTTTGTTGATGTAACTTTATGGGAATACATGCATTGTTATGGACTACACTGACTAACTGTTCAATCTGAAATACTGTCTTCTTTATCAAGGTTATTTTTAAACTGTCAGAATCTCACCCTTTATTGAACGTATTAAGTAGGTGTAATATTTTCAACCTGAAAAAATGTGAAACTCTACAGATTTAAGGCCTTTACTACAAAAGATGCCACAAAGTACAACTTCAGTCAAAAAGTCCCTCCATATTCCGTCTTTTACCCTTAAGATGTAGATGGACCCCTGCCTGGCATAACATTTCCTGCCAACATATGGTAACCAACATGACTTAGCTTACTTACCCCATTTAGCACTTAGCACTTACTCTCTGTTGGCTCGATGCACTGGAGTCGGGACCATGGAGACCAGTAGCGCCCCCGTAGGGCTGTTCATGTACACACCAGCTGCTGTTCCCGCTGATGGTGGGCTGCTTCATGTGGCTCTCACGCTCTTTCTCCATGACGCTTGATGTCTGTTTGTTTTTGTTTACGCCGACTGCTCCTTCGTCCTTCCATCTCTCGCTCCATTGCTGCCTACTATGTGTCTTTGTGAAAAACCTGCTGGTGGTCGTCAGCCGCAGCGGGAAATGCAACATGGAGATTTCTTATTTCTAAGTCTGAGTAGTTAAAAGTGGAGCAGCGTAGGTAGAGGGTATTTTAAGGAACACTATGGAACCCTTTATTCAAAAATATGGGATATAATAGTTTCAAGCTCATTTTGATGTTTTTTGGTCAGAACAGGGAAAGTACTACTCTTTCTTGTTCAGCATATACATTATTGGTAACTACAGGGACACATATACTAGTCACCAAAAGTTTTTGGTTTCAAAACTTTATGGGTAAATTACAAAACGCTCATGAAATGCAATACATACAAAAAAATACTTGATATAAATATGTGTTGTACTTAATCAAACACAGAGTAGATAATCTAATTTAGTCTTCATATGTTTTTGATGTTGTTTGTCCATGGTCGCTCCCTTGTGTAGAAGTAAAACTCATCAACATGAGCTTCTTCTGCTGCTGTTTCTGTGCCAGTTTTAAAGAGATGCTAACCTGGGATGAAATTCCCATTATGGTCTTGTTAAAATTCACTTCTTTAATTGAATAATATATTACTCCTCTTTCTCAACTCTCTGACTTTCATCTTGTAAGTTTTGCAGTGAAAGTGGAAACCCAAAGTTAGTATTTATTACTTAAGGGAGAGTTTCATCACTAGTTCTTGTTCTTGGCTATAGTTTCAACTTATTTGTTCATTTTAACCATTTTCTTCCACTTTCCATTTTTGTTTTGTTTTAGAGTGATTGGAACCTATCTGAACAACGATGGGCCAATAATTAACTAGGGGGATTATAAAGTAACCAATGGTAGGAGTAAGACAAATATGAAATGTAGGTAGGTAGGGGAAATGTCTTGCCCAAAGACATTTCACCTACCTACCTACATTTCTGGAAGTATATATAAATGTGTTGGTTGGATTGTGGTGTCTTTGGTGTCTACTTGGATATGCCTCTGGGCAGGTGTGGCTAAAGAGGTACATAGCACACACCACCATTTAGTCACTTTGGAATAAATGAATAATGGACTCAGGGGCTTTGGGTGCCCCTAAAAGACCTTTTAGATTTGACTGTAGAAGCTTCCCATTTATCTTGAGTTTTGATTTATTCATTCACTTAATATGAGGTATAGTGACTTTGTCTGTAGTCGGGAGATTACGCCCCACAACAGGACCATTGTAAATCACATCACTTATTGTCCACACTCATAAGTCTCTGCCTGTACCCTAATGTTTTGACTACATATATATTATCCTTCGAAAGGCTTCCGCGTTGCTCTTGTGTCAACTGTCCTGCCATCATGCTAATCACCTCCTTATCAGCACTTCCAACTGAGGTCATCTGTCTGAGAGAGCCAGTTAAGCAATCAAGAGCTTCAGAAAAAAGTCTTTTGAATAGTGTTTTATGTCGGCGTCCACCTCTGTCTGCAGTCTGAAGGTCCCTCGTTTGAATGGTGGAGATGTTTTCAGTTGGAGAAGAGGGCCACAGGTCAGGGCTGTGCATAAGTATTGATAGAGAAGTGTGACTTCTATCTTTGACTTCTTAGTTTTAAATGTACTTGCAATGGAGAGAACTAGGACTGGAAAATATGAGAAACCAAAAAAATCAAGTGATATTATTTGTGATTTTTGGAAACAGAATAGTTAAGGCTAACGATAGACAGAAAAACATGTTTTGTTTAATTTGAATGAATGCAGAGTTTCAAGGCTCTGGGATGACTGGTAACACAAATCCAAAACAGTCTAAACTAGGTCTTAACCAGGATTAAACCAGGTCGAAATATAAGTGAATACTGAATAGTGAATTATTAGTTTTTATTGTTTTTAAGACTCCAGCATCCAATACATCTTCATAGATTGTAATTTTATTGCAATACAATTCAAAATATTTTTTTCCAATATTTTAGTAATGATTTTAAAATTAGAATGAGTATGAGAGTGTACTCTTACTGTGCGTCTCCAACTGGCCATTGTACAGAGTATACCCAAGTTGCTTGCATATACTTATATAAATCAAGAAGTTAAACTTGAGGATAACGTGATGGTATCAACATGAGAAAACAGATTTGTAACTTCTGCTTTGACTTTCTAGTTCTATATTTGCAATGAAGATAACTCACTAAATAAAGATCTTTAGACCAATGTCATACTGATTTACGCCCAGTCTCATTACTCCATCGTCCAGTGACTCGTGGTACAGTTTGTATCTCTGGATATGTGTGTGTCTGAACACTGGTGATTAGCGCACTCTGTGACTGGCTGTCTGATGGACTTGATTTGTCCGACAGAGCTGTGTGTCAGTCGGCCTCAGCGTCCGCACTGGAGAACATGAGTGAAGGAGCGGATAATTGATAGTGACAAGGCGCTCCCAGCCTTAATTGCTGCTGGTGAATTAGATTACCTTTTCAAAGTGCCTTCATTAGCGCAGGGAGAGCCATACCAATGGTCTCCCTGATTGGCCTCATATTGTTTTGTGGTGAACCTGCGCTGGTGGGGCACAAAGAGGGTGTTTGTCATGTGTTTAGGATCATGCATGTTTGTTTTGGTTGTGTGCTAATTGTGGTTTTACTGTGGGAATGAAGTCAAGTTTGCTAATTGATAGCTATTATAGACTCAAACTAACCCACCCACTACTACGTCCAAAATGTAATTGTGAATTTGAAGGTTTAGCGTTCTGACACACTTGAAAAAATATTTGAAGGACACGTTTGGATATGTTTCTATTTCATCAGTGGTTGTAGACTGCTCACTGTCTCTGTCGGTTTACTAAGGTTTGTGAAGCTAAACCACTTGAGGACATTTACTAACTAGAGCTCCCCCAATGCTCTCATCATACTATAAAAAAGTGTAAAAAAAAAAAACACTTAACTAAAACATTTGCACAGTTCTGTAGTTACAAGAACATCCACAAATAGGGAGTAAAATATAACAATAAAGTAAAATAAACAAGTACAATTAAGCTGAACTTTTTAAAACGTGACAAAAATGTGTATTAAGTTGACAATTTATCATGAAGTAAATGAACCAGTCAAGTGGGAGGAGTCCATATTACCAGATATCTGCAGTGTTACTTTATGATATCAATGATGCATATATTAATTAAGCTGACCACTCAGCATAGACTCAAGTGTGATCCATCGTCATCCCCCACCACCATCACTGGCTGCATGTGATATCTATATTTGATCTTATATACAAGCAAATTGTCTATCTGGGCCTCAGTGGTTACAAAACACAAGAGTATTTCATATACATTTTAATTAGGCACAGTGTGAAGACCAGCAGCTGTCATCATTTATGTATAAGGTTCACTTTATTCAATATCATAGATTATCTCATATTCTGTTAATTTAGTTCATGTTCTGAAAACCGTCGACAATATTCACCACAAAATAGGTGTCAACAAATGGCACTAAACTAAGATAGCACATCTGGCTTTGTCCCACCATCCAAACTATACCTATGTAGGTGAACTATCTAATCTAAATTGCTCAGTGAACGTGAGAGTAAATTGTTTTCTGTCAGTGTATGCCTTTATGTGTTTGTTTGTTTTTGGTAGCATTTGTCGGTCTGTCTGTCTGAATGGTTTTGGATGACATTTTGAGGGAAGGTCAGGAATGCCACAAGGATTATACTTTGGGATCGGATCACCATCTGGATCCAGAATTTTTTCAAAGAATGGCACCTGTATCAGACGCAAATAGTACTGAACAGATTTGGATGAAATTTTCAGGGAAGGTCAGAAAAGACACATGGAACAATAGATTAAATTCTGGGAGTGATCCGGATCACCGCCTGGGTCCAGGATTTCCTTTAAGAATGCCATCTGCATGCCAATACAACACATGGCCAACAGGGGCCCCCATAGTGCCAGCAAATAAAATTCTGGATCAATACCCTACAGTGGATAGTGGTTGGCTGCCTCAAGTCCCTTCGTTGACCCTTCACACAGAGCTTCACAAGTGCTTAGTAAACAAATCAGTGCAGCAGTCATTTGCAAATACTGTATGTGCTGGTGTATGACATTTTTTGAGACAATGTGCTGTGCCAGATGATTGTTTTAATAGGGTATTAATGAGGTTTTGATATCCTCTTATTATATAAAGATGATTTGACTCATTTTGAATCATGTCATTGATAAAAACGAAGGAAGTCACAGTTCAGGGTTTCCAGTCCCACATATGGTTCTATTTAGAACCGTTTGTTTTTGGGTGTATAGGGGAAATTAGCTGCCTTGGCGGAGGTCTGTGTGCTTTCTTGTTCCTATTAGTACTTGGCCAATGAACAGGGTTTAATCCATCTCAGGCCCATAGTTGCTAGGGTAGTGTCCAGCCTTTTTTATGTAAATCAAGTCAGTTTGGAATTTGAGAATAAAGTTATGGGGTCAAAGAGTTTCTTCCTGTGAGTTGCCGTCAGTTGTTGCCTTAAAATGTGAATTTTGGAGAAAGCCTGCAAACAAGGAAACAGAGTGGGATTATCAGTCCTTGCAGACGCCAAACAAGCTGTGTCCCAAACCAGAGTCTGCACTTCTCTGTCTTGCCCTGTAGCACTCTTTCATCTGTAGCTATCCTCCCTCATTTCCATATCTGTCTACAGTCACTGCCCCGTCACCGCTTTTCCTTAAAAAAAAAAAATGAAAAAAATCCCATTGGCAATCCTATACCAGCCTCTCCTGCTTCATCCTGTGTCCCAGCCAAGCCCCCTGCAGAGTTAAATGGAGTGTGCCTTCGTCTGGGGACTTCAGCATGGCTCAGCTCTGAACTTACTGTGTGATTATTGTCAGAGCAGGACTCCTCCACCCGGGAGGTCTGTGCGCTGATGGGACCATGTCACCGGGTGCAGCCTGCCCCAGAGGAGGAAAGGACAACGTGCTACTAAAGAAAAGAAAATGTCTGCTGCTAAAAAAATGAGGGCAAGAAAAAGAACGCAAATTGATTAAATAATATATATTAAAAAAACACGTGATATTTCATGTTAACTATAGCAAAAAATTGTACGATTAGCATTATTTAGATAAGGCAAACAAAAAAATCTTTAAGTGAGATTTATGAGGTGCTAAATCAAACTAAAAACTAAACTAGGTATTCTTAACCAAGACTAACCAAAGTCTAAATCATGGTTAAATCAGGACTAAACGTGGACTAAACTGAACCAGTACTATAGCAGGGATAATCATGTTCATAATTTAATTTAATTTAGGCAGGAAACATAAAAGGAACATTATCAATACATACATACATTAAGTTTCTTTTATTGTAATACACATACTGCATTTGCAGATATGACAATAACAGTTATTTTTCCCTGTATTGTGCAGCCCTTATATATTATAATTCACAAGATACATTAGAAGTGGCATATAAGGCAAAAAACATTGCACCAGCGATTTGGAAGAGGTTTTAAGAGAAATCCGTACAGGAGTGAACAGGAGTGGCCGGAGGAAGCAGAAGACAAAAACAGAGGAATTAAAGGGAGGTATTTGGCGGGAGTGATGTGCTCTGTGATTGTTTTTTCTCTCTCTCTTTCTCTCTCTCTCTCCTTCGTCGCGCTCTAAACGGTCGGGATGTGGCCTGTATCTGCCGGCAAGAAGGAACTCAATTTGGGACAATTTACTCGGCAGTCTCAGCCCTGATGCACCTCGGGGACAGAGAATAGAGAGAATGAAAGTGAAGGAAGATAGAATCAGCACAACGCACACACACGCACACACAAACACAGCCACATCGCCGACGCAGTGTGCATCTTGCCTCACAATTGCAGCAGAGTAGATTTCACTTAGTTAGTTCTAACTCTCCCAGGCGGTCAATGCGATTGAGTTTATAAGGCTTGGAAATGAAAAGCCCAGGATAAGGTTAGATAAAGTGTGTGCTATTTGATTTCGGTCCACCTCGTAAGAAAAACCCCACAGAAGAAAGATGGCTGGAGGGAATTTGGTGAAATCATGTTGGGTAAAGGGTCATGTAGGTGATTATGGTTGAATATGGGATGTTTTGGGGCACTGTAGTGCTTGGATGAAACAACTTGACTTTTTAGCTTTTTATATGTAAACAATCATATACACATTGCACTCACTGGTCAAAAAATAGGGCAAACTGTGATGAAAGATTTAAGATAGCTCTTAATTTGTGTTAACTAGGTCTAAATAGGGACAAAATCTAGTTTTTATTTGGTCAAAACATGTCAGATGATAGTATCACTAGATTGTGATCCGTTTTTTTATTTCTTGGAATTTGGATATTGCATTTCCTAGTATTGTTACATTTGCAATGTATTGTATTTTATTCCTTTCAAATGAGATAGATCATGTCATGACCGTTGTTTTGTTTACACGTGTAGGTAGGCAGTCGTGGAGAGCTGTACAGTGGTGAAGACAGCAGGGGGCGCCCTCACAGAGCCACTTTCAGAAAGAGTCTTGCAAACACAGCAGGGGTAAGTGCACTAATAAATTAACTCCACTCCATGAAGAGAGAGAAGATTTTTTTGTGTGTGTGTCTGAGTCAAGCTGCTTGTTCCCCAAAGAAGCCACCTTATTTTGGCCTTTACTCTTGCTGTTTGTGTAACTCAGCGGGAAATGGATTTGTAACTACAGCAAATCAGGGTGTTCAGCTACTTAGACGTGACTGTTTGATACGTTTAACACGGTCCATGTCAAAGTGAACTCACACACTCCTCCATTGGTCCTGATTTTACACAGCATGTATATGCAAATAGAGCTTCATTTGGCTGGTGTTGCTGTTTTAATCAGGGTCTAGTGTTGATTAGCGACAACTTTGAAAAAAAAAAAGAAAGTGAGGGAGTGTGGTAAGTAACGGCACAAAGTTGTTTACCTTGTCTGTTCCACCCGATATCACTTGATACCCCCTCCCACCACCACCTCTGACAAACTCCATTGGACTGCATAGTGTAGGCTCAAAATGGGACTGTGTTGTCATGGAAACTGTCACCCCCACAGTGACACCCCATGACAGGGTGGGGTGAAGGACTATTGGGAGGTAGGGTCATAGATGTGCCCTTGTCTTCTTTGGATGTCCCCAATGCTTCAGTCTATAAAGCTGCACAATATTAGAAAAACAATCAATATGTGATTACAGTGTTGAGTATTGCTGTTATGATGTAGCTGGAGATATTTAGGTATGCTTTTTGTCTTAGTAAGACTAAGTAGACTAAATCAGAATTAAATCAGGACTAAACCAGGACTGACACGCAACCAAAACTGAACTAAACCCAGACTAGCACAAGACTAAACCGGGACTGAACCAGAATCAAACCAGAATCAAACCAGGACTAAATCTGGACTAAACTAGTCCCAAACCAAAACTACACTGGGGGCTGAATCAAGAGTCTTTTTAGTGGTAATATTTGGCCACAACAGTTATTTTATTATAATGGCCAGTGAGTTTAAGATCAGATTAAGACACCATCGCCAACCATTTACTTACAAATACGGTTGCATTTGCCAATACTGCAATAGCCATACTTTTGTTTTGCCATATATTATTCAACCCTTATTCAGCACTCATACAAGCCACCCATGTGTAAATGAGAGAACGCAAAACTATGAAGGAGCAGAAGATTTGAAAGTTTGTGATGATTAACAGTTATCATCTGAATCAGTTTTGCGTGTGATTAATTGAAGTAATTTATGAGCAATCTCCAGTGATTCCATGTATGCTTCATGATTTCATTAAACTGTGACTTTAATTACTTTTCTTCCTACGTAACTTTATGTGGAAATAAATTTGCAACCTCAAAACGGCTCACATTTTATAATAAGTATAAATTTAATCAATAGTACAAATAATGTTTTGGGATAATGAGCAATTTCATTCAAGCAGTGCTTTAGCCAAGTTCTTTTCAAATTGTGGTATGGTTACCACTGGTGGTACCAGGGCTTTTATTTAGATCGCTCTCTCTCTTTTTTTAAATCTGATTTAGTCCTGGTTTAGATATGGTGTAGAACCTGTTCTTCATGTTATCACATTAATCCCTATTTAATTTATATACAGTAGTAGTTTGGACCTGGATCTGATTTAGTCCTGGTTTAGACATGTTTTGCATCTGATTTAGTCCTGGTTTAGACATGTTTTGGGTCTGATTTAGTCCTGGTTTAGACATGTTTTGGATCTGATTTAGTCCTGGTTTAGACATGTTTGGGGTCTGATTTAGTCCTGGTTTAGTGGTTGGTTTAGTCTGGGTTTAGACTTATTGTAGATCTTGTTTTGTCTATATTTAGCAATACATTTTATGAAATGAACCCAATTTATTCCTATTTGCTATAGCTTAGACCTGGTTTAGTCCTTCCTGGTGAGACATGGTATAGGACCTGTTTTGTATTGCAATTTATTTGTATAGCTAAGTTCTTAGTTTTGGTTTAGCTCCATTTTAGTTCAAAAAAGCAACTTGGAATGAGTTTGCTTTACTCCAGTAGACTTTTATTCTCTGATTTTAAACCACTTTGAATAATAGAATCACTTGAACTGCACACATTTGTTAGTGAAAAGAGGCAGTTTGTTTGCTAATACGTTTTACAGGGAGTATATTTACTGTGGGTTATGTGTGTTGCCAAATACAATTACACAGTGTCAGCTCCACACAAGCTGGCCCTCTGCCAAAGCACTGCTCTATCCTCCCACCTCTGACCAGGCCCGTGTCTATAGAAACCTGTTCACGGCTGCCTCCCTTTGAGTACCGTGCAGGTGGGTTATAGTCCAGGGCTCATTAATTGGAGCAACATGCAAGCTTTACTGTAGCTGGAAGGTTGAAGCAGAGATTTTTGTTTACACATACATATTCATCCTGGTTTTGCCTCTAAAGCTGTCAGACTGATGGTGAATCAGTTTATACTACATTTTTAGAAGAAGCTACATGTTTTACTACTGGTGGTAGAAATCTACTCTACTAAGCTTTACTGTAATTCTTATAAATAGTTTTGCTTAATACTGAATACTAGAAAAGTAGGCCGTTGATTTTTTTTTTTAGGGAAGAGCACTGCAAATTAGTGACATGTAAAATGTATATACTTGTCCCTATCAAATAAACTTCCACTGTTTCTGACATGACAGTCTTACTAATCCCTCATATTAACTTGTGAGACTTTGAATGTCTAGTTGTTCAAACACAAACAGCCTGATGTGGTATACCTCTATATTTTGCCATAGCTTTCAAGTATTGTGTAGTTTGTTTAGCTAAAAGCACCTACTAAATTGTCCTCTATAATGTAATACATTTGCAAATTTACATTATTTTGCATTTGTATTTGTTCTATGTTTTCAGTGGCAATACTTTGAATCAAAATTGAATGTTTCTAGGTTTATGTTGTTGAGTGTAGGTGTGGTTAAACTGTGGTTTAACGGCTGACATTTTTGCATGTTGTCTTGGCAAACAATCAACCCATAATAGTAAAAAAAAAAAAAGTTTTCAGAGTTAGAAACACATTTTACTGGCTGCTCTGTGTACATGTATTCTTTAAACTAAACTACTATAAATGTTATTCATTTATCTGAAATAGTCTGAAAATTGCACTGTGCATATGTATACTGAAAATTGCACTACAGTTTCCTTCTAAACCAAATCAAACATTGCTTGGGGCTCAGCAAATGTAGTAAAGAAGATGTGGTATAAATTAAGTTACCGAAAAAGGCAAAGCTACTAAAACACATCTGGGAATTTACACTAATGCATAGCACACACATAGGGCTTCAGCAGTTTTTTTTTTCTATTCTGAAAGTATGTGAGCTTAAGGACCATGGACAGTTCTCAGTGCTCACTGTGGAAGGCCAACTTTCATATTAAAAGCCATGCTACATTCTTTTGTAATATTATCATCACATTCACTCTCTGGTCACTTTATTAGGCAGACACACATCAAAATGAAGAAAAATGGGCTAAGTCATTTTGGACATTGCATGATTGTTGGTGTATTATGGAAATAGTTAATCTACTGGTATTTTCACATACAACCATGTCTAGGGTTTATGGAGAAGGGTTTGAAACACAGAAAAAAACAATATCTAACACAGTTCTGTGGTAGAAAATACCTTGTTGAATCTAGAAACTGAGATAATGGTAAAGCAAGTAACATTAGCTCAGATAACTACTCGTTACATCGAGGTCTGCAGAAGACCATATCTGAATCCACCAAATGACAACACATGAAGCAGTTGCAGCAGGGGACCACTTCCCATGCATTTCATTAGCTGTGGGGTTACCTAACAAAGTGACTAGTAAATGTAGAATACATGTTTGTTATATTGCAAATTAATTAATTAGGCGCTAAATATACTATAAGTATTCAAGCATAATTATTTTGGCAAATAGCACATCATTCACTTTGGAAATAACACTTAGGCACAGACAGTGCACATGCTCCCTGGATGAGGGCTGCAGCAGCTGCTATAGCTCATATAAAATGCTGGCTTGATTACAAAAGTCCATGGGAGAGCCGCTCTGAGCCTGTACTATAAGCCTATCATTTACACTGAGAGAATGTAAGTCCGCGGTGGTCTCTCAGAGGAGGCTTTGGCACCATGTAATCCAGCCCATACAGACCTCTGTCAGCACAGCAACAATCAGCTGTTGTAGTATTAATCACACTGCTAATGACATAATTAACCAGGCTAGAGTAAAACACCAACATAAAGTAAATCTGAAAGCTCTGAGGCAGACACAGTAAAACACATCATAATGATAAACATACCACATACATTATATAGGATTAAGCTATGTCCTGTTACCATATACACATACACAAACATTTTCAAGGAAAAAGTGTACTTTTCATATTTTAATGTGACTTTTCATTACAATTTCCACTTTATGAACATATATTTTCTTTTATTTCGATTTTTTTCCTTTTCCTTTCTGGGGTCGTCACAGAAAATTGCATATTTATTAGCGTGCTGTGCTTTGCATTTTATATTTGCCATAGGTTTTACATCAGGTGCCTTTCTTTGCACTTTCTTCTCCATTTATCTAGGCCTGGCACTGCCACAAATAGGACACTAACATGTAACAATTTGGCTGGATTGTTTTATTTTGAATAGTATACCAGTAGTTACATTTTTATTTTCATTTTGACAACTATATGGCATCTTTTTCCCCTCATAATTCTGAGCATGCTGAAAACAATACAAATCCAATAATAACAATAATAATAATAATAATAATAATAATAATAATAATAATAATAATAATAATAATAATAATAATAATAATAATGCATTTGATACTAAAGACCTTTTTATCACTCACCCTCCTTCCTGCTCTCCTGGTGTCTCTTTGTTTACTATAGGCACCACCTGTGATCACCGTCTCTTCTAACTGTCCTAACTGTGGTAACTCTCACCGGTTCACTCTCAAACACACATCCATGTCTTTGAATGAACTCTGCACTGACCTTTTACTAAATGTCTCAGTTACTAACCCCCCGCCAGCTGCTGACATACACACAAGTCCCCACTGCTGCTGTTCACCACACATACTGCATTGTTCACAGTATGTCTCAGGCCTTACACTAAGTACCTCTTTGTGGAAATTATTTATTTTTATGTCTGATTATAAAGGAATGTCATGCAATCAGTCCAACCAAAGCTCATTCAAATGTATGCAGGCATGTGAGGTTTTATATAGATTTGTATTGCCAGTATTTCAGTGGTAATTATATCGGCAAAACAACAATATTATGGAATCATGTCCACGGTCCACAGATCCTACATGTGAACGCGATAGCTCAAAACACTCAACTCAAACACTCAAAATACATATCATAAAGACGCCAAACTGGATTGATTTAGTTACTTCTACGATGATAATAAAGTAATGAAGTAATGAATTAATGAATTATTTGACAGCCTCTAACTTGCACATACTTTTCTCAATTAGGCTCAAACCCTGAACACATCTGACTAATATGATGGCAGTTACCGCTATAGCGCCTCCTATAGACTGAATGAAGAATGACGTTTTAGGGAAATTAAGAAAATTTGGCAAAAACCATCCTTCACAAAAAAAAAAAATAGAGTCTTCCCATGTTTGTCATGGTTTGGAGGCGGGGCCTATTAATTGCTTGTGAACAATATGAGAACCCTTAGAAATCACACAATGTCTGATTAAGGTGCCCGTTGGTGCCATAGCAGTTGTGGCAGACGTATGGGGCTGTTTCGCCGATATACACCTTGCTGTTGGGTACAGCAGCATAGGCCTAGTTATTTCTTGCGATCACCCATCTCTATCAAAGCTATTAGACTAAATCAAGAATAATGTTTACTGTTTGGTCCGCTGTCTAAAAAATTGTATATAAATGCAAGAATGGGGGGGAAATACGGGGGAATAGGGGGGAAATTTGGCTGGAACAAAGAAAAATTACATAATTTCACATATTGTTTAATACAAGAAGAAATATGGGCTTGATATACAATGTGTCCTATCTAACATGCAAACTAAAAGAGTTTTACCAGCTAGAAGAAACAACATGTACATTATATAAAGACTATTACTTTATATATTCCTTCTTTTATGGTCAACACAGATTGTTTGTTGAGAAAAGCAGTCTTACGTCTCTGTTGTGACTGTCACTATCTAACCTTGATGTAGTCATGATAGTAGTTTGCATATTCGGCAGAAGCTGTTACTTGGGTCAGATTAACAAACCAGGTGGCAGGTTGTAAAGCTTTACTAAGCTCATTTTTACATGCTCAGTGCCATCTTGATCCTACAGATGCTCTTTCCCTCCTTCTCCCTCTATCTCTCTATATCTGTGCACCACCCACTCTCTGTTTCCACATGGGACGAAAAAACATTACAATTTCCCTCAATGCTTCCTCACCGCTGAGACGTTTGTGTGCTTTTTTCTAACAGTATTTTTCTTCTTTTTTTTAACGACTCCAGTCACATCCGCAATCCCGCGGCCCTATAAGGAGCTTTCACGCTTTTTGGTTTGCTTTAGATGTTTAATACCCCCTCTCTTTTGTGTCAGGGAGCCGGAGAGGCGTTAAGAAGCGCTGATAAACCCCACTTAGATCCCTTCCTGGCCCGTCACCCCGGCCTGCCGGGCTGCTTTAGCTGGGAACTGATCTGTGACGGCCTGCCACTCAAACTGAGCACTTCTGAAGGCTGACACAATGGAGTGAGCAGCACACCAGAGGGCCTGGGGGGTACAGGGAGGGGGAGTAGCAGAGGAGGAAGAGAAGGCCAAGAGGTGCCCGAAAAGAAGGCTAGAGGAGGGGCCAAGTGTATCTATGTTATCTTTCTCTATTTTTCAATTTATGCAATTCCCCTCCCTCTATGATGGGGCACCACTGTACAGCATTATTTATTTATATTTAACAAGTCTTTCTGTTCCTTTAACTCTTTGCACATCAGTTTTTTCACTCTGTGGGCAGGACCATCTGGCAGTCCAAGATGAGAGATTGAAGAGGCTGAGTGGTAGTGGATCAGATAGGGCGACAGGGTCCTGGTGGCAAGCTCCTTCATGCGGTGCCACAATAGGTCCATCTAGGGCTGAGGCGACAGAGCGTCAGAAAGCCGAGAGTTGTGATTGACAGCCAAAGGGAGGATGTGTGCGGGGCGGAGGGGGCGAGGAGGGGGTAAGTCGAGGGGGCATGTGACCACAGCCGCTGCCGTTGCCATCACTTTCCCAGGGGGCCGTGGGTGGGTAGCGAAGCCCAAAATGTCAGTGCTGATATCTGTGCAGCTCACCTCGTATCAGACTGCTGCAGCTGCCTGCCATCCAGCCCATCCACTCATTCATATAGAGACATGGGAGCATTGTGTGCACACATGAGCTGGGGGCTACGCACCAATGCTCAGACCCACACTTTTAACTCTAGGCTTTCTCAATACCTGAGCATTGTTCACTCTAATATGAAATCTCTAACTCATTATAAATACTGCCAATAGTCAGTTATTCAAACACTTCAATTATATTTCTTTATTTTATCATAAAGTTGCACCAGCTTGGTATTACTATTCTTTGCGTTAGGAGCTTTATTTACTAATAATGTTGCAGTACATTCATTGTTGAGGTTCACTGCCATTAAATATGATTTATTGAGTAAATCATTGTCATGTTGACGTGTTCACTTCAGAGGTTGACTGCATGGGGCTGTGGGCCTCCGTATCTCTTGACTCCATAAACTGGTACAAAATTAGAAAAAACATGCTTCTTTTATTATTATTGCTTCCGCCGAGGAGGTAATGTTTTCGGTAGCGTCCGTCTGTAAGCGACTCAAAAACTATTACACGATTGGATTAAACTTTCGGGGGAAACTCACATCAACGCATTATCATAAAGGGGAAACACAGTGCAGCCAGGTGACTGTCGGTGTGTACCTGCCCACACACACTGCTTCGAGTGTTAGCGACAGAGGCGGAGTTTAGATCGCTTTTCACGCTGATGGAGAGGGCAGAGACAGGCCACAGCTGATCAGACAAGTGCCCCTGTTTGGTATTTATTCACAACTCAAAGGTTCTGGCTGGAGACGTGCTGGAGACGAAGTCAGTGTAAATTAGGTATCACGTGGATATTTAATCCTATTCAGCCAAAGTTGAAGTATTGCATCAGCTAATTCCTACCTTTTCAGATTCTTGACACATTCGGCTATTACTATTGTTTCTATGATTTTGATAATCTCTTATTGTATTAAGATGATGTCCAGTCCCACAGAAGGTTCTATGTGGAACAGTTTATTTTAGGAGTGCATAAAGGGGAAATTAGCTACCTTGGCGGAGGAGAGTTTATTTATTTATATATTTATTTAACTTTAATTCTTTGTAATGAACAATAACTTCATATAATTGTATTTGAGTATAAAATTGCTCTGAGTGTCTTCATATTATACTGTTTCAGATTCAATTTACAATTTACTAATTCTCTTGCTGAATATTCTTGCATTAGTCCTTTATCAGCATTGTCTATCTCTCTCGCTCTAGTGTGTGTGTGCAGAGTGTGTGTGTGTGCAGAGAGTGTGTGTGTGCAGAGTGTGCCTATGTGCTTCCTATAGTATATGTCAGCTCCGGATGATGAATGCGTTGACAGTGGAGGGGTCAGTGTCACTGACAGTACGGTCAATTGCCCCTCGTCCCCCGAGTCTAACCTTGAGCAACACTCTCTAAAGACCCTCCAAATGCCATTAAAGCCCATACGCTTACACACACACGCTCCCCTGTCAGCTGCTGCCATTAGTGCCTGCCAGGCCCTGCTTTGACAGAGAGCGATTAGCTCCCTATCATGTGTATTGATCACTGTGTTGGCTGCTCCACTAGAGGGAGGGGCCGAAGGGGTTTTTACAAGGGACTTGGGGTTTACACACACGTCATAAGCTCAGTGCAGCGCTTTTTGGGAAAGAATAAAGACATTAACAACTTCACAAAATGAACAAAGTAGCAACTTTCCAATGACATTTTTCCATCTTTAAGTAATATACATAACATTATTTTCAGTTTAAAGCCTTTTATTTGTAAGTGTTTTTACAGTTTCCCAACATACAGCAGTTTCCATATCATACATGTTCTGTAGAATGTGCATTAGTATCTGCACATGCAACTTACTGCACAACTTTTTATGTTAAAATTGTATTTAGACATTCAATAGAAGTTAAGCAATATCTAAATATTTACTTTCCTACTATTTTCATGAAGCATTTTCTTTTTGTTCTGTTACTTCTCTGCCATTACATGTTCTGTATCACTGTGACTGTAAATACATACATTTAATCGTTGAACTTGAAAATGTATACTATTAAGACACATTTTAAAGCTTCTATTTGATCCAAATTGGTGTCACAATCCTGAAATTGTCCCATCACTGTCTTATATTATATGGTAGTTTTAACCTTTTGTTTACCAAAACCAGCTATGTTTAATTGAGTCTAATTAAAGAACATGAATAGGCTTTTAGGGCATACAAAAGCCTCCAGCTGAATCTCAATAGTATTTATTTCGAACCTCTTGCACTGATTTAAGTGTGTGGGGACAATAGTGGCCTGATGTCGATATGTGATTGTGTGTCTGTGATGTGTTGTTTGATTCAGTTCGCCCACCTTTACAAATCAGCCCCTTATCAGATCAAAGCCCCCCATGAAAGAAGTGTGTGTATGTGTGTGTGTGTTAGCCATGTTCTTGTGTTGTTGGTGTCTGAGGAGGTAAGGCAGAGGTGTTTTTGTTTCTTTTAACCTGGGACAAAAGGACAACAATGGAGAAAACTGTGATTCCTCTTTGAACTGATGAAGAGAGAACATACAGTATAGAGAACATACAGTATAGAGAACATACAGCCCATTATAACGATATAACTCTTTCAGTGCTAGAGTATATTATAAAAGAAACAGGTGCAAAACTTTAACTTTTTGTTTATCTTTGTCAACAAATTGAGCTAGGATATTGTTGTTTAGTTATTGCAATTTATGTTGACATCTGTCTGCATTGCAGGAGCCATACATAATTGAAACACACTTAATGGCTATGTAATGTAGTAAATACCAGTAAAGCATTTCACTTTTTGTGTATTGTTTTGACCATTACATTGTACATTGCATGTATTTATAGCAAATGGCTGCATTATAATGCATTTTTATTTTTCACAATATAGGTAAACCAGAATACATTTGTTACCAGTGAACACAATGTAAAAGAAAACTCCAAAAGAGTTAACTGTTATATAACCAACATTTTAAAAATACAGTGATAGAAATGTTCATATCATCCAGTCCTACCTTTACAATAAAATAAATAAATAAAAAAACAAAACACTTCTTTTTATCAACATCGTCAGGACCCACTTGTGGGGTACCATATCAACATACCCCATTACATTAGTTTATATCTGGTAGCTAATTTTAAAATGTATGTTGAACACTTACTAGACACGGACCTCATTAGAGTGTATTAGCCTAATGTGACAGTAATTACTTGGTTCACAGAGAGTATCGAACCACAGAACATTGCGTATGTTAAGGATGAATACGCATAACATTACACTGCTGTGGAACTCTTTATTACACTCGCTCACAAGGAAACAGCTTCTTTCTATTAGCACTTGGTGTGATTTTAGAGCCATAAATATCTATAAAACAAAGTGATTCATCGTAATGCATGTAACGGGGAGGAGAGAAAGCCGAACGGCAGAGATATGGCGCATCATTTCAAGAGGTGAAAAATGTGTAAGAAGCGGGTGGTGTATTGAGAGTAACATGTAATATATCCCGAGAAAAGGTGGAGGCCTTGATGAGCTGATAGCACAGCGGCAGACGAGAGCCAAGCTTCTGCTAAAGTAATAAGATGCTAATGATATGCTAATCTGCCGCCAGTATTCACACTCACTGGAGAGAAAGGGGAAACTCAGAGGCCTCTCGCCATTGGTTCAGAGACCGGAGGACTTCCTGGTGTCAGAGTTCAAGACAAGGAAAAAAAAATACAAACATAGAGACTTCCATTTTGTACAGAAAATCCTCACATTATGATTTTCTTTACAGTGATTTGGTTCTATCATAAAATTCATTACTTTTTTAGTTTTTAGTTTTTCAGCACAAGTCCTAACAACTACTATTTATTTATTGATTTATATTTGCTAACATAATAAAAAAACAGTTTACAGGTTGATAACAAGAAATGCAGCCCAGGACAATGGCCAGTTAGTCACCGGGCTGACACAGAGACTTTCTAGACAACCATTTGCTCTTAAAACCATTCACTAGAGGCAGTAAATAAATGTGTAAACACTAATATAGATAAGATTAAAACATAAAAAAATATTGTGATACCCAGCCAGCCCTAATATGAATGAGGTTTTTTTAGATCCCAGTGGTGAAAAAAGGTGACATATAGGAGAATAGGAGTGACCATTCCCTCACCTTTCCTGAGCCGCTCTGGCCCAATGCAGTGGGATCATCTGATGGGTGTAAATGTGTATTGTGAGTGCAGTTTTTGTGCTTATCTCTTGAGTCTTTTCCCTCTTCCCAGCTCGTCTTCTCGGTGAAGGATGTTCTTCTGACAGGCATAAGTCAGGAAGGCTTTGAAGCAGGAAGACAAAGGGAGGAAGGGAGATTATAGCCGAGGACAGGAATAACAGAGAGGCACAAAGTAAAGAGGTCTGTGTTGAACTAAGACAGATGTCGACGACTGATGAGGCTCGCAGCTACACTCTCACAGTGGTGCAGGGAAGACACTAGCAGGTGCAAGATTGAAGAGCATGTCACATTAAGCAGAACGTTGGGGGTTCATGCTCCAACCTGTGTATGCTGTAGTGTCTTTGGGCAAGACACCTTTACTGACTTTTACTGTATAAATGTGTTTGGTGTGTTGTGGCAGTTGGAAAAGGCCATAGGTTTTATATGACTGCCACAACTTCTTCGGAATGCCCCAGGGCAGCTGTGGCTATTATTTAGTTTAATGTTTTCGGTAGCCTTTGTCTGTCAGTCTGCCTGTCCGTATGTCCGTTAGCAATTTTACTCAAAAATTATAGAACAGATGTGGATGAAATTTCCAGGGAAGGTCAGGAATGACACAGGGAACAATTGCTTAGATTTTATGTGTGATCCAAAACATTGTCTGGATCCGGGAGTTTAGTTTAGTTTGTAGTTAGTTTTAGTTTAGCTGTTAGCAAGTTTATTCAAAACAACTTTACGCAGAAACTACTGAATGGATTGGGATGGACATTTTTGTGATCTGAAACATTGTCTGGATTCGGGAACCTCTCATCGTTAGTAAGATGATTTGAATAATTTTGAATTGAGGTAATTTGAAACAAAGAAGTAAAAGTCAGTCAGTGTTTTTATTTATGTTTTTTTCTGGAAGGGCATCCAGTCCCTCAGAATCTAGTATATCTAAGGGAATTTAGATTCCTTGGCGGTGGTCTGCCACGTCTGGAGATTTTAACTCTTCAGAATCAGAATCAGCATTTATGCTAATTGTATAAATGAGAACCAAGAAAATAAATACCTTAACCGTTAAGAAATTACACTGTTCAATTCTTAATTACTGTGAAAGTGAGATTTATTTTTTATAATCCAATTAAGAAATGTTTTAGTGCTTATTTTGCCTTTTTTTTACAGGGCAAGAGAACATAAATTACTAACATTAGACTTGTGATGCCACCATTAGGCTGTTTTACACTAATTATAGAGTCTTGTTTTGATATCCTTTTTGAGGTTTAATACAACAGTACAATTGGACAAAATAAGTTGTGAAGGAATAGAGAAATAAATAAACTGACAGTCAGTAATTTGTTGAAGTTCTGTTAAAACGCTCAGACTTAGTAAACGTAAATAGTCAGCACAAACTTGATAATGATACAAATGAATATTTTTTGTAGAGTGCGCAAAATTATGAAGCTCATCAGAATACAGACCACTGGGGACTCCTAACAGGTGTGAATGTACACCTGTGAAAAGGACCAACTTTTGAAGTAACTTCCAATAAAAACTAGAAAGCTGGGGGTTCTCAGTGGCTGAGTAGTTTGCACCCCTTCCAAGGAGGTTCAGGGTTTAGTTATTGGGTTGTCTGACTTAGATCTCTTAGTGGAGTCTGCATGTCCTCCCTGTGTTACTGTGGGTTCTCTCCTGGTACTCTGACTTTCTCCCATCGCTTAAATGTATGCATATGTTTGGAAATGGCGCCTCTAGTGATTGAATGTGCAAGTGAATTGTTGTCTATTTGGGTATGTCTCCACGTCAGCCCTGTGACTATCCACCCATAGTTGCAATGATAGGCTCCAGCCACCTGCGACCCCCAGCAGGATTAGACAGAAGATGAATAAATTAATATTCAAATTAATGTCAAGTGTTTTTGTTTTGATTTCAAATAGACAGTATCTAGTTTTGTGTGTTGTTGTGTTAGTGTTTGTTAGTGTGTTATTTAGATTGATCTATATGCAAGTCCATACAAAACAACTTTAGACAAAAACATAAAATAGATTGAGATTTGACTTCTTTCTTCCCCCTACCCCTGTGCCTCTGCTACTCTCATTCTGTTGTGTTTAATCAGCCTCTGGTGGACGTGGTATTGATTGAGGGTCCGTAATCTGCTCGAGGTTGGGAGGCTGCCAGGACCACACCATTGTACGTGTGTTTGTGTGATCCGGGCTTGACGGGTATAAAAGCTGATGATACAAACACACATTGGATTGAATAGAAACCTGGCTTTGGCATGGTCCATCTCCTCTGAAGAAGCTGCTAAAATCCATACTGTGTACTGGACGTCCTTGTGGCTGGAGGAGTTAAGGGGCTGCAAGGTAAAGGTGAAATCTAGTGTTTACTGTTCACCAACATTTTCTCAATATCAGCAAACACATTAGCCGTATAACACAAAAGTTGTAACTAAATAAATACTGCTTAATTGAACTTGCATCAAAAAATTGCAAATATACCTGTATTGCAATATTCAACATAGTGATCAAATAAATATATGTTTTTGTGCATATATCTAAATGACTCTTTGTGAACTGTGTCTGTGGGCATTATCCGTGTTATAAAGTATTGTCCCACTGTTTTTTCCCCCTCTGCTCCCCTGGGCTGGTCCTCTCTATGCTCTAGTGGACGTTGGCTTGCTAGTAGCTGCTTCCATTCATCTCCTTTATTCTCATCCACTACAAAGCAGCGCTTCTCCCTCAATGCAGCCCCAGTAAAACACACAACATTCAACCACGCACACACCTCCCATAGACCCCCTACTGATTTATATTTCCTTTTGCACATTGCACACATCTTTTCTCTTTCTATCTCTTCATAACAACAACAAAAACACTCCTCAACCACCCACTTTGAATATCAAATGGGGTCAGGAGAGTTTCGGGGCAATTCCTGACATTTAAGTAAGTCTGTTTGTTCTATTTTTTTCTATATGACCAGTTATGTATGCTTCTTCTGTCCATGATTACGCCTATACAGCGGAATGCCTACAATATGTGTTCTATAATATGTAATTTGTGGGATTGCCTGTCTCATGGGAGTTGTGGTGGTGGCCTTGTTGCAGTGTTAATAGAATTGTAAGGAGCATTTGTAGCTTTTTCTGTGTAAGGTTACCTGCAGCAAATATATGACACGTACATGGCTGATGTACCGTAGATCTAAACAGTATGAATATGTAAAAAGAAAATTCATGGGTAGGTCATTCTATACAAAAATGCCTGTCAATTATTATGTTGATAATGTATATTGTATATTTTAAATTGAACAAAGAAATGGCATGAATGGCAGACAATCATACAATATACCACAATATTTCCTAAATGTTGCATAAAATATGATGTCATTGAAGAAGTGTGTTCCCATTCATCAGTTATTTCACCTTCTGAAATATATCAAAAACATCGAAGATTGGGTGGACCTATCATATAGCCCTGATGCACACCAGAGCTATGCTTAACCCCTTTGAATTACAGAAGTTATAGAAATGGTCAGGTTCAGGTTTCAGTTTATTTGTCATATGCACATTCAACACAGGGTCAAAAAATGCAATGAAATGCTTTGGATCGGAAGAACCGTTAGACTCGCTAAGATAGTCATGAAGTACTAATAACACGCAATAATAGTACATGGTAAAAAAAGTGTGCAAAAAAGAGATAAGTAACAATATAATAAACATATAATAAAAAAGTACAATAATAAAAAGAAAAAAAAGGTGCAGGTAGGATTTAAATAAGGTGTAATCGGAGTATTTCACAGGTGGTAAAATACTTCAGATGAATTTGTATTGCACATGATATAGTATTGCACATACATGATACATTCAAATAGTGCAGCAGCAGTAAACATATTACGTAAAGTGAT
>JAVQKC010062997.1:0-18150 GCA_036025475.1 Philypnodon macrostomus
CTGCTTCTTTTATTGGCGTTCATGTTTACTGGCAATAAAACTACGGACCGGAAGCCAGTTAGCTAACTTCCGGCGCAAACCAGGAAGTTAGCATTTGCGTAGTGCACAGGGTCTATTGTTATGAGTTCTTTGAACATCACAATGACTATTCTAGAAATAAAGCAAAAATACTGATTAACAGAGAAATATGGCCACGCATCTAGGCGGTAGTCCAAAGAAGATTTAGATTTTTCTAAATACTGATGAGAGCATGTGTGGAATTAAGAGCTGAATAGACTTTAAGTGACTAAACCTGTGTGTTTTGCCAACTTCTGTGTGAGATGGTGCGGTCTTACGAGAGCATCTAGCCAGATGGTCCTGGAGGTCCAGAAATGTCCAAACATTCTGCATTTGGTCCTGGTTCTGGCCCAGTTCTGTAGACTGAAGGCTCGGCCCGGACTTAGCTGAGATGAAAGCCACACTCTCACTAATGGCAAATTACAGGCAAAAGTCACAGCTTCATGTTGCGTGAATATAAGTCTATGACCAAAAAGGTGCTGCTGTTTGAAAAAGGCAGTTCTACACAGCGACTTTAAAAGGAGGAAAAACTTATGCATCTGGTCAAAAACTATAATATATCGTAGCAGCGGTTTTAGTCCAAAACACATCTTTCGATGGGTTCGTGCTTAAAAGAGGGAAGAAGACCTCATCTCTTTGTCTAAAACCTCTTTCTCAAAAACGCTATGAGGTCACTCCCCCAACTCCCTGGACAACATGCTGGAACTGACTGGTCAAATTCCCTAGGCATTCTTCGGAGAGTGTGTTGAGTGGGGGAAAAGTGGGCATGCATAAATTAACAGGATGAAACCAAATTTATTACCTAAAATCCTTCAACTTTCTTAATGGCATAGTGTTACCTGAATACACATAGTTAAACACATTTCACATTCAAAACTGTACACACAAACATATCATGTACACATGTTGTATACAGTTCTTTTGTTGAAAACATTATCAAGCTGTCGCACAGTGTTGAAGTCTGAGAGAACAGAGACACTGAACCAGAGTCAAACCAGTGGCATGTGGCCCCAAGCTTATAGGGTCATAAAAGTAACCCAAGATGCAGGTCCAACACACTGACAATTAGTTAAGTCTATTAACACTCAGTTTGCAAACTGTATGTATAAGCATTGTCATCTGTACATGTTGGGGTCCCAAGCCTAAAGACCTAATAAATCCGTTGTTAATCAGTTTCCTCAAGTCTTGGTTTGTTTGAAGTCTTTGATCTCATCAAATGAGCTTGGTTACACTAAATAATTAAAGCTATAGAAGTAAGTAGCTTATTTAAAGAGATCCCATGTAACTTTTGTCCACTAATTGGAGAAAATTACTAAACTGAAAAAGTATAGCATTTCTCTACTTACGAATTGTTCAGTAAACATTAATGCAAAAACTTGCATTGTCTCAGTTTACTTCAGTAGATTGGTCCAACTAGAAATATTTTAGAAATATTCAACTCACATGGTCTATTTCACATTGATACAATTAAAGAAATCTCAGATACAATCTAGAATGTGTTGATTAAAACTGATGGTGTATTGTTTCAGATACTTCAACATGGCTGCCAGACAGTCTACTCAACATTGCACATGTATGGTCTGAGTGTGTCTAGTAGTGTCTAGTGGGATAGTGTTTAGTATTTTATGGCATGATTTAATTATTATTTGACTAATTTGCTTTATTTGTTTGTATGACAATCTGTTTCTGTTAATGTTATAATAATAATGTGAAAAACTTAACCTGTCACTTAGGTTCCATGAATATACTCTAGATCACTGACCTTTGACTTGTAACACCAGTCACATTGTGGATCCTTTTCAAGACCATATACGTAAAGTACTTTTTGTTGTCACGCTGTATTAAAGACGTGCTATTTTCTCAAAGACCCACAGTCTCACTAAACACTTAAACATTACTTAACTATTCTGCTCTGCGATTTGGATTTATCCACTGATGACAACTAGAGGCAGATGGTGGTAGTGTTGCCACAGAGATGCTCCGGTATTTGCATAGGACTTTATTTGATCTACTTAAGATTGCAACTTCCTTCCACTTGATGTAATTAAAGTGAGATGTGACTAATGAAGCCAATGGTGAGAGATGGGAGTGGGAGGCGGAGGGAGTGGGAGGCGGAGGGAGGAAGAGTCAATATTGACATGACAAGATGATTAAGAATTCTAGTCATCATTCACACACGAGAGAATGACTCAGCACACTGGTAAATGAGGATCGAGAGAGGTTCAGATTACTCGAATTCAGGAATCTTGATTTGAGAGGTTTTGACTAGTTTAGATTTATTATGTCTAGATTATTTGACTTGTTTCAATGTAATTCTCTTTTAATATTTTAAATATATATTTCAACCAATATTTAACCTTTATTTAACCAGGAAAGTCCCATTAAGATTGCAAATCTCTTTTTCAAGGGAGTCCTGGCAAGACAGCAACACAATATGATCTGCAATTTTCTTATACAACTGGCAGATTTAAACCAGCCATTTATTGGACCAAAATTGACCTAAATCTGAAACCAGAAATTATGTTGTGAATTGCCCTTAATTAGAAATAGACAAATAATTATTTTATTGAATATTTAAAATTGCTTCAAAATCCAAACTTTCAACTAAACCAGGACCAGGCCATAGCAGGCAATTAAGGAAATTATGAATCAAATGAGACTTTTCTTGTAATTATTTAGTCAGCAATAGAGATACAATGATAACATGTGCAGCCCTACTGTTCACAACAATAACAACCCTACAAGAGAAAATATACTTGTTCTGAACAAATGAGACCATAAAATCATAAATCCCACACACCTTCAGTTGTGACCTGTTGCACGCTCATATTGCCGTGCTCTTTACCATTTGGCAGATGTGTTTTCCCACACTCATTTTACAGACTGGGATCAGGATAGTGTCCAGGAATGTACCGGTGTTTAATTGCCAATCTGTGCCGGGCCCAGAGGCCTCGTTCACTCACATCAGGGCATTTATGGTTCGGCAGCAGATGGAGAGATACATAAAAATCAGCTGTTCACAATTCAGCCATCTGTTTTACACACTGTATCAATGCTCTTCTCCCACTCAAATAAACTGCAAATGTTAAGCACCTATTACTATGTTAAGTCCTGTTTTTTGTGCACATGTTGGATACATTTAAGTTTTGTAACATCCAACACACAATATATACTGTTTTGTGGAACTCCCTCTTGGACTTGATAGCAAACAGTCAGAATAGACAAGTTGTGCTGGTTTTTGGGGGTTCTTCTGTGATATAAAGAAAGCGCAAACCCTCACAGCTGAACACTCAACTTCTTCAATCAGATATGTTGTTAAATTGTGGTAAAATAGCAATGTAGCAACAATGTTTCTCTGGGCGCTTTTGCCAGTGCAGGAGCAGGCAGGTTTGCTCCTATTTGTTACATCACCACCTCGAGGGCTATAATTAACATAAAATATTACTAAAACATGCACAAACAAAACAAAACCAAATTCTGTGTATGTGTTTGAGGTAGAAACAACATTACAACATTGTTACAGCTCCGAAAAGTCAATTTTGGAGAAGGTTAATGTCTTTCCTAAAATAATAACCCTGTTTTATGTTAAGTTGTCTACAGTCTGGAGAGGCCGGGGGAGGGACTAATGTTAAATAATAAATATGACAGTTTACCGAGTGTACATTATAAAACATCTTCAGATAAAGCTTTTTTTTTTTTACTTTTACTTTAATTTGAGGAAACTTTCAGACCTTTAATAAAAATATTTCTCATTTGTGAGTATTTATTCATTGTCTTTGCTTCTTACCATTAGGACTCACAAGTGGAATGGGTCGTATTATGGGTATGGGTTAGTCAGCCCGGCAACTACTTGCATTACTAAGAGACATTCTACACTGACAGACAGCCATTCCCTCCCACATTCATTCACCATAAGTGCCACCTCGATCCACCAATTCACATACAGAAAATAACTCTTTTGATGTTGCTGGAAAGAACTCACGGTAACATGGGGAGGACATGCAGACTACACACAGACTGCAAGCCTGCTATCAAAAGTCTTAAGTTCCTTTTATTTTTTGCCCTCGTCATTCACTACACAAGTATTTGCTGTTTTTGCATATTTCTGACCTTGTGCATTTATTACTATTACAGACACAAACATGCAGCCTCACTTAATGTCCTTAAAATGGCTCCCCTCAGCAAAGAAACAACGGGCCATGCACACTTTTACCTCAAATTGATTTTTAATCTGTGTTTGCGATCACAAATCAGGTAGTGCCAGCTCATTACGTCCTAATGATAATGTTATTGGATGGATTTGGAAATGCCGCAGCAGTTCTGGACCATGCTGTGGTCAGAAGCAGAGATATGTGGTTTGGTGAGAGTGAGGTGGTGTGTTGTGCCACGGTGAGGCGCGGTGATAGATGGAGCATTCTCATTAGGGGCGGGACCGGGAAGGGAAGGTGAGCTGGTTACTATGACAATGGCACAGAATGCCGGGCAGATAGGCAGCAGTGTGACATGCATGGACCTATTCTTAGAGGTGGGTAGAGTAGCCAGTAATTTTAGTCAAGTGGCTCAGTGGTGGAGTGGTCATCCTACAACCAGAGTGTTGGTGGTCAATGTGATTGTGTTTGATGTTAGTTGGTGAGGCTGCCACACCTCTGTCAGTGTGCCCCAGGGCAGCTGTTTACCAGGTAGTTTACCACTGCCAGTGTGTGACTGTGGAGTGAATGAATAATGGAATAAAAAAAATGTAAGTGCTTTGAGAATGCCATCAAGCATTGTAAAGCGCAATATTAATCGAATCCATTATTATGATTCATATTATATGTTTTTTTTATTTTGTTGTAATCAGGCAAAAAAAAATCCTGTAATTTAGTATTACTCTTATTAAGTAAGACATATTGTGCAGTAAAAGTATTTATTCAAAAACTTACTCAAATAATTGTAACTGAGTAAATCTAACACTAATTACTACTAAATACTACCTATCTCTGCCTATTCCACACTATTCTGCTACACAAGTAGGCTGATCTATGTGATACAATATGCAACACTGATTTAAGACAACACTACGTCATTGCATAATTGAGCAGTGCATCCATTAGATGTGCTTATCTGAGGATGGTTAGCTATGATTAAAGCTCAGTGATAGACAGCCTGATAGAGCAAACTGGAGCCTTGCCATTCCTTGTTTAGACAGCAAGGGCATCAGTAGCAAGAGGAGGTCCACCCTCACACCAGTTTCTGTGCTCACCCACGGTGTATTCACATGGTGGAACATACACTTTGGTCTAAAAGATTATCTAATAAATGCAAGTTCCCTGTAACTCCCATGGTCAATCCACCACTTCAACATGACCAGACATCCAAATATTCAGAGCTACACCTTCTCAGCTTTGTGGTGTGGGCCCAACTATTTGACACCTCTGTAAAAAGCTCCCAAGAAAGATGTTTCCAGGAGTTTGTTTCAACATGTGATAAGGAGAGAAAAAAGTGCAGTAGTCCTAGTACAGTGTGTATGCTGCCTCCTGTGGTGTGGATGACCGATGCAGTCATATGTTACCTCCACATGCATGATGAGAGCAGCTGTGAGGTGACAACATGCCC
Organism: Philypnodon macrostomus; assembly: GCA_036025475.1. Taxonomy (NCBI): domain Eukaryota; kingdom Metazoa; phylum Chordata; class Actinopteri; order Gobiiformes; family Eleotridae; genus Philypnodon; species Philypnodon macrostomus. The sequence goes on from JAVQKC010062997.1 coordinate 5,653, forward strand.
TTGTGGTGGCATTAATTATAATATTACTGGATGATTACTTGTACTTGAAATTAAAGGAACACAGAAACATTTCATCTAAAAAAACGAAGCCCAATTGTATTCAGCATTCTTGACAAACAAAGACAGTCAATAAATGGCCTCAGCGCCTCAGAGTGCAGCAGCAGGACACTAACCACACCGAGCAGACTCATACTGCACATATAGTCAGCAAACAACAAAATAAAACACTATTGGAGACATATTTCTCTATAAGAGTACATATGTATACAGAGGATAAAAGTTACATAGTGTTGGTTTAGGTTTGTGAGTTATTTGATCATTTTATTCATTGATTTTCTTCCATCTAGGGGCATGTGTATAGCAGGCCTTTTCCAGCAACTATGGATCTTAAGATACTTAGAGACATCACAGAATCACACATGCATGTCAGGACAATGGGAAGAAGCCAGAGAAAACCCAAAGTAACACTGGACATGCAGACTCCAGATTTTGCAATGTGCGATAATAAAATTAGCAACAACTGTACACAATGTTTTGAAATGTTAAATAATATTACCCTGATCTGAAACAGTAATGTATACAGAAGGTTTGAACTTGAAAATGAGCTAAGATCACAGAACACTTCACATACATAGACCTTGGTAAAAAGATGAATAAAACATAAAGAATGCCCCAAGAAATATGGTTCTGAATATGTGAAATCACAGCTAAAAAAGAACTATAACAAACTCAAAGGTTTAATATGTACATACACACGACTGAAATATTTGACTTTATACATTGTGTTTTTTATATTCCTCTGTATATGCCACTTGTTTGATCATGTTTGTTGTATGGACTTTCATAATATAAAACCTTTTTGACAGTGTACAATGGCAATATGCAAAACTGTGATTCTAAAAAAAACTGATAATATGGCTCGAGGGAATGCCAAAAACAATTGAAATTAGTTGCTTTAAAAAATGTCCAAAATTAGCTTGAGAGAATAGAGCGGGAGTGATGTATGTAAAAAGAGTATGACACACTGACAGGCCGTCAGTCGGTTCACATTCAAGTTAACCAACGCCGAGCCGATCAACCTGCTTACACACAAAACACATTCACATCTATGGAGGACTATAAATACAATAATAGGAATTAGAATAAAAATAAAAATAGAAATGTATAAATGTGTAAATAATAATAATAAAAAAATATCTATACAGAAAATGGATACATTCTGGGCACGAAAAAAGTAAAAAAATGTTTTTTACTTTTATTTATGTATTTATTTACATATACATGAATAAATAATAGTAGAAATAGATAAATGTGTAAATAAATACATTAAAAGTAGAAATGTATAAATAAATGTGTACATACAGTATATTCATACAGTCTGGGTATAAGCTTTTATTTATTTATACATTTCTACTTTTATTTATTTGTTTATTTCCTATTATTGCATTTTTAGTCCTCCGTACACATCCACCCACACACACAAAACACACATCCAGTCATCTGATTATGAAGCAGCTGTCACGGCACACAAGCACACACAGGGAACACATGCAATAATTACAAATACATTTGTGTCAACCGTATTAGTTCAAGAAAGATGGTGAATTTATTTTTCATATATTTTTTTTTTAATAGGTTAGTGCATTTAATATTGCAATTTAGAAACCAGTCATATCATTAACAGAAAGTAATTAAGTATGTGTCCAAGTACTAATCCTTGTAGCAACTCACAACAAATATGTGCCACTCCTCTGATTACATATTTTCTGCTGAGCTCTCTCTTTTTTTTTTTTGTCCAGCCAAAAACGTTTAATGTCCTCGTAGATAATAAATATACCTGCACTGATTAAGATGAGTCTGTCTGGAAATTACGCAAATTCCTTTTTGATAAAGTTATGCCAATCATTGAGTGTAGTAGTTCTGAGCTGAGTTAAGATGGGCACCTAAATGGTTTCTCAGTTAGTCTTGGCGAGGTCATCTAGTCTGAAACCAGACTACAGTTTAAACATAATGAATTGTTGTTGGTATGTTTGTATCTGTGATGGTGAAGCTCCCTACTGCTCTCAGAGAGCACAGTCCAAGGACCTCTATGAAGATGCGTCCCATACTGACACATCAGATTGGACAGATGATAATAACATATGAGGAAGTGGGCCTCTTTAAACACTCCTATGTCCAAATGAAGGCAGGCGGACGCACTGATCACACATTGATTTTCTCTATGACATCCATTTGAGTCGTGAAGGACAAAAGTGGGTGAGGAAGAATATAGCTGATGCCTTGATGCTGCTAAGAAATTGAATGTGCAAATCAGACAGCTCAATAACTGCACCTCGTCCTAAACCCCTACTACACTGATTGTATATTATAGATAGTCAATAGAACATAGCGAATGCCTGGTGTCTTCCATTTGAACAGATATTCACACACACAATCTATCTCTGCCACAGATCTCATCATTTTTTCCTATTTCTGCTCATTTCAGAGCTAATGGGTAAAATGGAAGGGCAGCGTCACTCAGCGAGGCACTGTTTATATTAGGACCCCTTCTGTACAATAGTAACACAGCAAGTATTAGACCATTTATAAAAGAAATTAAACCAATCACCAATATAGCTAATGCTACTGAGGTATTCAAATCCACATAATTATGTCCCTGCAGAACCACTGTATCTAAAACATGATCCAAACATCACTACCAGTTGTGAAGATTTAGTTTTAGGCTAGTGCTAGAGCGTAAATGGAACAAATGGATGCAATGTCACAATTCGAAAAACAAAATGCTCATTACAGTATTTCTGCAACAACAATTCAATTCAATTTTATTTGTATAGCCCTATATCACAACACAGTTGCCTCAGAGGGCTTCACAAAAAGAGATGCATGTAAACAATAAACAATAGACAGGGTAATTGTGAACAGATAATAAACAATCAATAACACACAAACAACAGGACTGTCCCAGGACATCCCCTGTCCTTAGACCCTCCATCGCGGCAAGGAAAAACTCCAAAAAACCCATTTATGGGAAAAAGAGAAAACACCGACCTAATCACCACACCGTTCCGGTACACAACCTCATCACCACAACGATCCGGTACACTGACCTCATCACCACACCTCATCACCACACTGGTCCGGTACACCAACCACATCACCACAATGGTCCGGTACACGATCTCATCACCACACCGGTCCGGTACACGACCTTATCACCACAACGGTCCGGTTCACGACCTCATCACCACACCGGTCCGGTACACGACCTCATCACCACAACGGTCCGGTACACCAACCACATCACCACAATGGTCCGGTACACGATCTCATCACCACAACGGTCCAGTACACCGACCACATCACTGCAGAAGCTGCACCGATCCGCCTGTCAATCTCACGCTTCATCCTCCCCTCACTCTTGAACAAGACCCCGAGACATTTGAACTGCGCCACTTGAGGCAGGACTTTTGTTAATGTCAGTGTTAATTATGTGTGATCAAATTATTTATTTGTAGCTATAACTGAAATGGGAACAAGATTCCATAGTATCATATCTGATTGTCATATGTCATTATTGTACAGTGTGTACAGGGCTTGTGTTTTCTTGGCATCTTGACACGTTTTCATCATTGTGTGATATACTACATGTCTTGATAAAGTAATAATTAAGTAACCTACTATGCTGTTTTTTATATATTTTTATTGATACTATTTCCAGGTCGTATTGGTTCTCAGGTCATCATCCCTCACCGCTGTGACCAGTATGACCTCATGTACTTGAGGCCCATGGGGGACCTTGGGCAAATCATTTTTATGGTAGGTAAATGTGTCATATAATAATGTGTCTTATAATTCAAAATGTTATGATAGTGAAAGATTTAATTGGGTTTGTCATAGGAGTGGGATGCACGAGATAAGGACTCCATCAAACGTGCTTTGGAGCACTCAAATGTTGTCATCAATCTGGTGGGCGAGGAATGGGAGACAAGGTATTTTAAATTGCTAAAAATGTATTTGTTTTGAATTTGTTTAATATATGTATGTATATATTTTGTCTTTTATAGGAATTATAGCTTTGAGGAAGTGTTTGTGACCATTCCTCAGCAGATTGCTCGAGCAGCTAGAGAGGCTGGCATTACCAAGTTTGTGCACATGTCTCACCTCAACGCTGACATACGCAGTCCATCCAAGTACCTGAGAAACAAGGTAATGTGTTTAGATTCTGGGCTTTTGGTAACGAGGCTAGTTTTATAGTACTTCCTTCACACAATTAAGATGTTTCTGTGTATTTTTAGTCTGTTGGAGAGACTGCTGTCAGGGATGAGTTTCCTGAAGCCATCATCATGAAGCCCGCTGAGATATTTGGGAGAGAGGACAGATTTTTTAACTATTACGCAAGTAAGATGCCAATAATCCCAAAGTACTTTATTTTTAACAAATGAGACAATGGTTGTACTTATTCCAGTCCAACAAAGTTCAGGAATACTCTTCTTCGCTCTCATATCATAAGCATTTGTTCATAATGGGAGCACAAAATTGTTTCATGTATTGTATTTATGAACAGTGTATTTATTTTTCAGATATGCGCTGGTTTGGCAATGCTATTCCTCTGATGGCTTTAGGAAAGAAAACCGTGAAACAGCCTGTTCATGTGAGTTAGGCTCTATAACCAGTATGTACATATAAAGTAGTAATGTGGTCCCAGATAGTTGTTGCAACAATTGGTGTAATAACTAATGTTAGTTGATATTGTGATTTATTGTCTAATCTAAGGAGTGGCCGGCTTTGAGGTTTGACTTGTTTGAGTTCAGTATTGTTGTGATAGTAAAGCCTGTTTTTGGATGTCTCACGAAACCAAATAGGTTAAAGGGCCCTGTCTAAAAAATGTCATGCATTCATTAGACCCGAGACCCAAAGCAAAGGCATATTTTAATCACAAAGCAGTGCGCAAAGCCAGATTTAGCTGTAACTTTAATAATTCTGCATTCCCCCAGCCTGAACCCATATGAGTTGAAAAAAAAAATAATTGGCACGATAGCACCCCCTGTATAATTTATCAAATATTACAATGGAGGTAAAGTAAGATGACGGTGAAGGTCAAAACCTTGTCCAGATGCCCTTTTTCAACTTTCAGAAATACAATGAAGGAGGAAACATTTGTTTTTCAGAAATGTACATGCAAGGGCTCAAAAATTCCATCATGGCTCTCCGATCAAAAAAGCCAATGACACCTATGCCCTGGTTGAGACGAGGGCCATTCATCGCCGCTTGCGGCTTTAATAAACATTCTTTTTCCTCAGGTGGTGGATGTGGCGAAGGCCATTATAAATGCTATCAGAGATCCTGATGCTAATGGAAAGACATATGCACTTGTTGGGTAAGCTTCTGTGTGTTTTCTGAAAACAAATTTCAAAACACGACTGTTTCAATTAAATTATTTGTGTTTTTTCTAAGCCCCAATCGTTTCCTGCTGCATGACCTGGTGGAGTACATCTATGCTGTAGCACACCGACCTTTTGTACCCTATCCATTACCTCGTCCCCTTTATCAGTAAGCAACTATCATAAAATGTTGACTTGTTATTTGAAGTAATCTTTCTCTATGCTTAAAGACCTAATGTGTGTTGGCTGGAGCCCTTCATACATAAATTAAAAATGATTCTGCTGCGGCTCATATCTGTACTACAGTAAAGGTCCATGCTTGTTTCTCTTTCAGCCTTGCCGCTAAGATGTTCTCCATGAATCCATTTGAACCCTGGACAACACCGGACAAAGTTGACAGAGTAAGTAAATCTATGTGGTTTTTAAATGCAAATATGGTTAGTCTAATTTTATATTTGTCTTTCAGTTCCACATAACAGACATGAAATACCCAGGCCTTCCAGGTCTAGAAGATCTTGGTATCACACCCTCCACGGTAGAACAAAAAGCAATTGAGATTCTGCGCCGCCATCGCCGCTTCCGTTATCTTGAAGCTGAACTGGATGAGACGAAGCCAGCCAAGACGGTCAACTATTAAACTCTTTCTCAACATTAAGTGTGCAGCAAGAAGGCTGTGGCCCTTGTGAATGCTGTGTCTGTAACTGTATTGTGTATATAAATAAAGATTTATCATCTAATGCTGTCTCTTCTTGTAATACCTTATCATTACATATCAGCTTCCCACATAATTATATAATTTGTGGTCCAATTGTGTAGTCTCCAAATATAGTGACGTAATAGCCTTGTCCTCCACCTAACAGGGTGGGAAATCAGAACCAAAGCTAGGCTAGTATGGTGGCTATTACATTTGGACTTCTATAGATGTCAAGATTTATTTGATTTTGACTTTTTAGACAGCTCTACTGTGGATGAAGCTGTAACAGTGAATGTTACAAAGATAAGCTGTGGTTTACTGTGGGCTGTAAATCCTCAGGGAGTGACTGGTCTGGGGCAGAGCCACACTGATTTCACAGAGTAGAAGCCAAAATGAGGGCGCACCTGAGAAAAGCTGGACTTGTCGGAGCTCTTTTACTTTTTGCATATATTTTCTACTTTGCTGTTTCCTTAAGCCAGCCACCAGCTAAACAGAGGGTCCGGGATCAGGATGATATTGTGAAGAATCAACTGAACGGCATACAGAAAACTCTCCTGAAGCTAAGTAAGGCTAATAATGCTGTAATATTTATTGATTGATATCTTTTTTCTTGAGCAAAGGTCAGGACAAGATAAAACTTTAGATGAACTGAACTGCTTTATTAAGACATTGATTTCTATATGTGTTAAGTAACTGGGACAAAATTATGACATTTCAAAACATAGCTATACTATCTAAACACAACACAATGGACCAATCAGAAACGCTTGGGTGGTGGGTCTATGACTTATGACTTATATAAGCAAAATGACTAAGGTTTTGGTTTTCTGTAACTTCATCAAGCAAAATTAATTGAAGCACAAAAGTTCTCAAACAATGAGGCTCCGCCAGTTGAGGCAAAACCAAAGGAGGAGAAAACAGTCAAGCTATATCCAGATTCTTGGCTTTTTCAAAAATGGGGCGATGGCCTATCAGAGAAGGAGCAAAGAGAGGCACAGGGGCTGTACGAACTCTATGGATACAATGCTTTTCTGAGTAACAGGGTACCGCTGGACCGAGAGCTTCCAGAGACAAGAGATATCAGGTAACATTGCATTTGCATTATATTGATTTTTTTATGTTCTGAGAAAAATGGGTTGTGTCAAATTTTTCTGCAGATGTCTAGCCAAAAAATATCCCAAAGATTTGCCAACCGTCAGCGTGGTGCTCATCTATTTAGATGAAGCTCTCTCTATCATTCAAAGAGCAATCAGAAGTATCATTGACAGGACACCCAAACATCTGCTGAAGGAAATCATCTTGGTTGACGACCACAGCATTAACAGTATGTTGAAAAAAATACATTACATTTATAAATGTATAATCAATCACAGACAGAAGTAACTGTAAGTAACGCTATGAGGATGTGATTGACTTTAATTTCAGATGACCTTGGGGGCATGCTACAAGACTACATTGATATAATTCACATAGAAAGGCCTGGACTTATAAAGAAGATATGGCATGAGAAACAAATGGGCTTATCCCAGGCTAGAATTTCAGGGTGGAAGAAAGCTACAGCTGATGTAGTGGTCATATTGGATGCCCATATTGAGGCTACAGCTGAATGGTAGGCCCAAAAAGTAATTCAAGTCAACCAACCTTATTGGCAAAGTCTATAAATGAATAGTGACAGTATAATTTGTCTTCTCCAGGGCAGAGCCTTTGCTGGCTAGAATTAAAGCCGACAGGACTGTGGTGGTATCCCCTGTGTTTGATAAGGTCCATTTTGACGACTTGCATGTGGAAAAATACCACTCATTTGCACATGGCTTCGACTGGGCTTTGTGGTGCATTTATGAGTCTTTTAACAATGACTGGTATAAGGCAAATGATGAGTCACAGCCTGGGAAGTATGTAGCACAAAAAGGATGTCTGTTCCTCCACAAAGTGATGAATTGATTTTTTTTGTCTATTCAAAATGACAGGAGTCCTTCTCTCATGGGAATCTTTGCAGCCGACAGAGTTTTCCTTGGAGAAATCGGAGCACTCGATGGTGGGATGAACGTGTATGGAGGAGAGAATGTTGAACTTGGTGTTCATGTAAGTGTGACCATTACAAATACTATCAATGTGGTGGTCAGAAAACTAATCTAGTTGATCTTTTGTATGCCCAGGTGTGGCTGTGCGGAGGCAGTGTAGAAGTGGTGCCTTGCTCCAAAATTGCCCACATTGAAAGGTCCCATAAACCATACGCATTAGATCTTCAAACTCACATGAGGAGGAACGCTCTACGTGTTGCAGAAACCTGGTTCGATGAATACAAAAAGAATGTGTTGATCGCCTGGAACCTACCTCTTCGGGTTAGAATACACTCTAGCAAATATCATCAATAATAATATCGCAAAAGTGACTTACTCTGGCTGCATATTTTTTCAATAGAAGCTCCAATTCAGACTATGGATGTCCAAATACATGTTGTGGTAAGGATGTGGTGTAGTTTAGTCCCTTAGGTTTAAAGCCTTGCATTCTTTTAGGGCTGAAACAACTAATTGTGATTAATAATTGAAATAATAACTGATTTAGTAATTCATAATCGTTGACTAGAGCATACAGACTCTAAAACACCCTATTTGCTGAGAGAAACTATTTTACAACCCACGCAGAGCAGTAAATAAGACAAGGATTAGGATTGAAAAACCTCAGGTGGCATAGTTACTGTGGCTTTGCTCCAGTTACTCATTCTTTTTTTTTGTCATTTGGTAATTGGTCATTATATGAAATAGGTGCATCATGTTTTTTGATATGGGACCTCTCTTTTATTGAACACTGGTATCTGTATGTTCAGGATCATGGAATTGATATTGGTGACGTGAGTGAGAGGAAGCAGCTCAAAGAGAAGTTGAAATGTAAGCCCTTCAAGTGGTATCTGGACAATGTATACACCAGTCTGAAGACATGGGATAACATCTTGGGATATGGTACAGTAAGTGGGTTTAAGTAAGCTTCAAAATGTTTGAAAACCAAAACAAGTGTATTTTTTAATTTTGTTCTGCATTTCACAGCTAAAGAATAGTCTCCTTGAGAACCTCTGCGTGGATCAGGGAGCTGTTCCAGGAAATGTTCCTGTGTTGTACGGTTGTCACTATCAACTGCCACAGGTAACATAAATAAAAGCTTAATTCCAATTTATCACAAGCTTTGAATTATTGTCATTTTGTTTTTAAGCATTGCTACTACAACATGGAAGGGGAAATTATCATTGGCGGGATGAAGTCACATAATTATAACAACAATCGATGCCTCGTTGATTCAGGAGCTGGCAGCACACCAACACTGCAAGACTGTAACATGTTCAATACGAACAAACTACAAACTCAATGGGACTTCAAACAGGTAAGAGCCGCTGACAGAAATATTCATTATTCTAGCAAGTTTTTATCACCACATTGGTATTTTTGTTGTCAATATATCTCACAGCAAAAACCAGACTAAAACTAATTCCTTCTTTTTTGTTTATCTGTGTCTATTTCTTCTGTATTATAAATGTAAAATGAATGCAACAGAAAACAGTATATTTCTATGTATCGAAAAAATATATATAAATCTGTTTTCAGTTGTAATAGCTACAAATTACATTGTATTTAACCTAATCTGGGGTTTTGAAGTTCTAATGGTAGCATATTACACTCACGGCACACTGAGTAACACTGAGATAAATGTTTCAATTCCTCAATTACTTTGTGTCTACAAATGTAATACATTGTAAACTGTAAAGTCAACTCTAACTCAAATAATCTTTGGTTGAACACAGAACACTGTATTAGCCATCATTTAAAAAAAGCTTTTATGAACTATAATCCTAAGAATTTAATAGACACATTACCTATGACACATTCAAGCCTCACCTCGCTGACTGATTATATTATATTTTATTTTAATCCTTTGTTTTCCTTTAAGGGTGGTGCAATAATGAATCGAAGCACAAAACGATGCCTTGAAATTGCTCAAGGGGAGAACCTCTTCTATGGACTTGTCGTTCGTCCGTGCACTGACCAGAACTGGAGGATTGAACATGTCATCTCAGAGATTTAGTCTAATACAAGAGAGCAACAGGTCAATTCAAACGTTCACCCAATGCAACACCCAGGGATTAAATCAGTTCATGTTTTGTTCGTCATCTGTAGAGGCAAATGTATCTACAGATGATGTCAATGTTTGGACCATTCATCAGTGTTGTCTGTCCTTGCTCAATAAGGTGCACTTCAGGATTGTGTGTGTGTTTGTGTACATATTTAAAAAGTGTTGGTACAATTATAATTGTATTTATTTAAATGCATAACTTTTTGGAAATAAAATGTTTTAAATAGTGTTGAATGAGTTAATGAGTATGGCTAACATCACAAGCCCTTCTACAACAAACACATTATTTCACATAATTTTATATTTGCCTCATAGATAAGAGTCAAACAGCCTTTACTTTATAATATCTGTACTACAGATCAAACAGTAACAAGTGTGAAACAGCACAGAAGTATGCATTAGCATCTCTAAAGCTCCACTGATCATTACACACAGTTATCTTTCTAACACACTAAATTGACATATTAGTGTCTGATGAAAAGTTGGTCTTTAGGTGTTTCAGGTTTGAGCCTAATCGGGCAAAGTATGTGCACGTTAGAGGCTGTCAAATATACCTGACCTCCCAAATTCAATCCAAAATGGCCAACTTCCTGTTTGTTGTAAGGTGGGGCCATAATAATATTTTATGTTGGGTACATGAGGGTGCGGACCAACGTGATTCCATAATATCGTTGTTTTGCAGTCATTAACATGTCATGAGCTAGACTTTGTAATTATAATAACAGTGCAGCAACAATCACTAAGGAGATAATGATGATGAATCACAACTCTTGCAAAAATGGATTGACCAAAGTCTGTCGGGTGTTTGTTCACTACTATACTACTACTAAAATAGCATAAGACCTTTGTGCTTTAACTAGTATTAAGACAATGGGCCTTGCCCATATCTATAATCAGAGGGAGAGACCTTTCAGCCAAACACCAACAGAGTTTCACAAAGTTTCTCTTGTTTATTTCAGGACAGAAAAAGTCTTATATACAGAGTGACAAATAAAGGTACTTTACATACACTGACCATCAGTAAGTCAGCCTTTTTATGTGGTGGTGATGGTGAGAGGTGATTTTTCCCAGTTTAACTGCTGTTGGTGATGTCAGCAAAACCTGTATGGACCCTCAAATCTCGGTTCTTTTTCCTTCTCCACTTCTTCACCCACATGAAATCACCTGGCACCAGGTCATGTAGCAGTCCCGTTTCAGTTCTGGTCAGATCCAGTCTGGGCAAAGAGGGAAAAAAGGACTATTTATGTGACCCTGGGGCAAACAGGTCCAGCTGTAACGTGAACGTCCTCATGTACAGACAGACACAGACACCGACACAGACACAGACACCGACACCGACACAGACACAGACAGACACAGACTGACACAGACACAGACACAGACAGACACAGACAGACACAGACAGACACAGACACCGACACAGACAGACACAGACACCGACAAGGACACCGACACAGACACAGACAGACACCGACACAGACAGACACCGACACAGACACCGACACAGACAGACACAGACAGACACAGACACCGACAAGGACACAGACACAGACAGACACCGACACCGACACAGACACCGACACAGACACCGACACAGACACCGACACAGACACCGACACAGACACCGACACAGACAGACACAGACAGACACAGACAGACACAGACAGACACCGACAAGGACACAGACACAGACAGACACAGACACCGACAGTGACACAGACACAGACACAGACACCGACACAGACATCGACACAGACACCGACACAGACACCGACACAGACACCGACAGTGACACAGACACCAGGTTTTTAGTCAGCCAAGAGTGTAGGTCTTTCCAATAAACTGATGCACTTTGAACAAAAGCATCTGTTTACTGGACATACATTTCTATTGCCAAAGATGACAACTGCCCTAGTCTTGCTACAGTATAACGACGGTGAAAGTTGTCATTCATCCAGGTAGAGGTCATTATATCGGCGAAAACAGCGTGTCGCTGATATTATGGAATCACGTCGGTGTTTGTCCGCTGATCCGGCAATTCGTTTTCAGCTCACAGCTAGAATCTGCGGACGCGATAACTCAAAAACGAATTGCCGGATCAGTTTCAACATTTGCACACAGGTACATACCATAAAGACGCCAAACTGTATCGATTTGGGTACTTCTTCGATGAATATTAATAAAGTAATTAATTAATAACGGGCCAAAACTGTGAATGCAATAACTCAAAAAGTCTTTGCTGGATCTTTTTCAACTGTTGCACACAGGTACATATCATGAAGATGCAGAACTGGATTGAGT
>JAVQKC010062998.1:0-15643 GCA_036025475.1 Philypnodon macrostomus
TGTGTAACAACCTGTAATAACAAGTAACTACATTGTATCTATCTCATTAATTACAATGTAATACACTGTGTAACAAACTGTAATAACATGTAACTACATTGTATCTATCTCATTAAGTACAATGTAATACACTGTAACAAACTGTAATAACATGTAACTACATTGTATCTACCTCATTACCTACAATGTAATAAACTGTGTAACAAACTGTAATATGTATCTACATTGTACCTAACCCTAACCATTCTGTATGTACAATGTTATATATTATACAGTTTGTTACACAGTGTATTACATTGTACTTAATGAGATACAATTTAGTTAAGGGTTATGTATGTTAAGTGTGGCCCATTATTATTTTTGATTTTTCAGATGAAAATATCTGAACATTAAATAAAAGGCATATGCAGTCATTTTATTATTATTATTTATTTTATTTATTTTTTTTTACTAACTTTTAGATTTACAAAATGAAAAACAATGTTGCGGTTGTGCTCCATTGGTGAGTCAAATAAACCACATTTTTCTTCAGATGGTATTTTCCATCCAAAATCTGGTCAAGAGTAATACAATCAAACGCCACTGAAGAAAGAGGAAGTAAAAAATAGCAACGTTCAATCTTCACATTTTTTCGATCTTTTGGGGTCCTTATTTTTGTCAGTGACATAATGTAGCTTTAACATTGAAGGCGTGAGAAGTGAGTTGTTTGAGTTGCAAAAAGCCCTGTTTGTTGTGAAGAGTAAAAACCCACAGTTCCAGCCACAGTCTTGATAGATGGAGGCACTTTAGAGGCTGGGACGGTCGAGTGGTTAGCAATGGTCCATGTGACACCAGCGGAGTTTTAACATCACTTTTTCCAACGGCAGACGCAAAGGGAAAGCTGTTGCCCCCCCCCCCAAAAAAGTCAAAACACCACAATTGGACAAACACATCTCAAAATGCATATCTCCCAAACTCTTGACTGTATTGTGACTAGACTGTGTATACACTATTTAAATTCTTTTCTCACAGAATGATGATGACTGAATGATGTTAGAGGGCCAGTGTTTACATTTTATCACATCAAATTGGAGCACAAACCCAGACAAAAGCAGTGTCATCTCAGTCGTGGCTAAAACTAAAGACAGCTCAAAAATGTATCCCATGTATGAATATTTTGGTTCAGGTTAATTGGTGTGTAAAAAGCAGCTGACTAATCTGTGTAACTGATATGTAACTTTTCAAATCCAGCTTGTTAATTCGTAATTTACAGCTAATTCGGCGCTAATACTAAGTTCTCCATAGAAAATGCATTAAAGTCCGCTTTACTTTTGCCTCTAGAATATAAAACGTTAGAAAGTGTCTATTGTTTCCACTGCATTCACTGTTAATTAGCACAATGAGCTCATTTTGATTCAGCTGGATTTTACAATTTGCTGCCATGTGTGTACATTATATTGTGCATGATGTTTCTGAACCAATAAAGATGTTTTTTATTCATTACGTCTATTTGTATGTTTTACACCCATTACGTAAATCACTGCATTTGCGAACGGAAAAGGTCAACGTCAAATCAACCAAATGTGATGATTGCGTTCAAACCAAAACAAAAAACGTAAACAAACAAGTGATTGAGCCTTGGCCGGAGCTTCTCAAATGTGAAGCAGGTGTCGGCGTGCCCGTTGGCGTGTGCATGCTTCCTGGTTGTGGGTGGGCCCATTAGCTCACAGCCTCCTCTTGGCGAGTATAGGTCACTATTGGAAAAAATGTTCCCTTACCACAACCACAGTCATCACCACATATTCCATTCGACCACATTCACCACAACACACACCACCGTCCTCAGCTGTATACATTTCACTACAAAACACCCGTCACTTAAAACAGTGTAGCCTGACGCAACACTATGTTTGCCCCACTTGGGTTTATTGAAGACTGGGCCTAATTCGAACCACACGGCGCGGGCTGTTTGATCTCTGTTGGCTGTTGGAGGAGCGGAGGGGAGCGGTGTGTGTGGTCACCGGTTCACTTTACACATGTGTAAACTTCGCGGTGATACACAGGAAGAACTGGCTCTAGCTTAAAACAACAATATTTATTCATTCATTGATGTTTTTCTGCTTCTTTCAGTGACGGATTACAGGTGACTGGGCCAATATGAAACAACCAGGACAATAGGCAGCTAGTTGCAGGGCTGACACACAGACATTCACTCTCACATTCATTCCCTAGGGATAATTCCTCTTACATATGCATGTCTTTGGACAGTAGGAGGAACGTGAAGTCCCTACAGTAACACAGGGAGGTCACTTAGAGTAAAAGAGGGGGTCTTGATTTGGTCAGTCTTTATGTCTTCCCACTGTCCAAAGACGTGTTTGTTGGTAAATCTCATTTCGATTTATGTGAGAGTCAAAGATTTCTGTGTGTTTGTCTCTACCAGCTCTGAGACTAAAGAGAAATTAGACTCTTTACTGCGTATATTACTAAGAAGCACATGAATACACTGGCAGTATCCAAAAATATCAGTTCCACCAAATCACCAATTTTGCCTCCAAATTTGTGTGAGCCAACAGACTATGGTGAATCAAAATGAATATTTTATTGACTGACTTCTGCTCAGTTTGACTTTTGCAGGAACATGTATAATTTCACAGTATACAATATTTGTGCATTTGGGAGCAGAGTGGAGTGTGTGTCTAGCCCAGGGCGGATGAGAGAAGGCATGTGGTGGCCATTTAGGAGGATTAGAGCTGTCAGAGACATCAAGCACGACTAATTATTCTGTTAGCACACCACACTACACTGCAGGGATGGAGGGATGAGTGTGTGCTCGGAGGATGGACAGGGCTGCAGGCAGGAGGGATAGAGGAAGAGGAGGGATAGAGGAAGAGGAGGGATAGTGAGATGGAAGACAGATGGAAATAAATGGGCCCAGACAGAGATAGAAGAGTCCAGACAGCAGACTGATATGACAAATGCGTCTGATATCAATTTATGGGGGAAAATTAAAGGAACTAGATCTTACTTGACTCTCCATCATGATACCATACTACAATAGTTGTCCAGTTCCTGAGCGGCACAGTAGCCCCCATAAAATCTGATTGGAGTGTGACCCAAGAGGTTAACTGGACAGTGGAATAAAGGAGTAGCTTTATTGGTCCAATTCCAGGACGCACATTCAGGGTTATCATTATTTTGTAATTGAAAGTGACAGTACTGTTGTGTACACAGCATGGTATGACTGCTGACCTTCTGTGAGGCATCTGTGTGGAGTCTATGTGTTCTCTCTGTGCTCTCTCTTTTTCAAGGTACAACATCAAAACAAACACAAGAGATAAACCTTCTGGGTAGGTCCTGACCAGGATCCCGACTTGAGATCTATAGAATGGTCCCTAGATGCTGCTTAGCTGTCACCCACACAATGTGCCTCAGCAGCTTTGAAAGGATGGGTCAAATATGCTCAGGGATAACAAAGAACTTTTTGACTTCACAATATAAATAAGACTTTTACCCACATCTTCATTTTTTTATAGAAACAGTCATTAACCATTGAACCACATCGGCCTTCCACATCTTAAAACGTCCAGTGGGGATTCTAATATTGAGTCAGGCTGTTTGAGAACACAGTGTAGCAGTAGAAGGAGGTATTTACCAGGAGACATGACACAGAGTGAGTGTACAGTCTGACCTACCTCCTGCTTCAAAGATGACTGCATTTGTATCCAAACATCCCAACATCCACTGCTCTGCCGCCAGGGGCCACATCAGACCCGCAGCAGCCAATCAACCGTGGCCTTTCCCCCCTCGCCGCGGGGCACTGGCTGTGTGTTTGCATGCATGTGTTTGTGGATGATTTGTCTTCAAACGGACAGCTCTGCCCACACCTCTCTCTCTCCCCCACTTCTCCCTGGGCCTTTCCGAACTCATCACTCCCTCCATCAATCCTCCCGCTTCTCCCTGTGTCCAAGCCTTCCATCTGCGTTTGCTTCCCAAGGGGGGAAGACGATTTCCTCAGTGGAAAGATTTCAGATTTAATAGAAGCTCTACTCCTGTGATGTGTGGAGGGTTTTTTTTTTTTTTGGCAAGACCTGGGCAACGTCCGGCCCCAGAGCCATGTGCTGCCACCCTCGAGTCCGCCTGAGGAAGATAAGGAAACAGTAAACATTCATGATGGACACTTCTATGCCGCCTTTGGGTACACTCTATTCCTTTCACTATAGGAAGCTCTGCCACGTCAATAGCAATAGTTTAATACTAACTTGACGTAAAGCTATACGTATGTCAATCATTTGGCAACAGTAATATTTTCCAAAAGAACATATGATTAATCCATGCTTGACAGTGTCGTAGAGGCCTGATTGTTACCCTTTTCTCACCAGCCTTCACATGTCAGGTGCTAAAAAAGAGAATTAATAGCCACCTGTAGACACGGACAGATATTAACATTCAGCAGCTATTATGGGCCTTCCTGTATGATTTGGTAAATAATACAAAATAATGACCAGGACATAATTGCTTCTGCTTGTCTTGTTACTACCAGTGCACATCAAATGGACACTTCTTAACCTCTTCAATAAAATTCACATGCTTATTTTTAATAATAATAATAATGCATTAGTTTTATATAGCGCTTTTCTCAACACTCAAAGACGCTTTACATTACATTATTCATTCACTCCACAGTCACACCCGGTGGTGGTAAGCTGTAGCCACAGCTGCCCTGGGGCACACTGACAGAAGCGTGGCTGCCAGTTTGCGCCTACGGCCCCTCTGACCACCACCAAACACCAATCACACAACCACATTAATTCATAGGCAACGTGGGTTAAGTGTCTTGCCCAGGGACACAACGACAGTGTGCGCTCGGATGGGGACTCGAACCACGTGAGACATCCACATTTACACATTGCTGTTTTTGACTATTATATACAGATCATGAGCACTGTAGCAGGTGGATGTAAAGGTGTAAGCTCCACGCACTTGTGTCTGAGATGGTCTCATCAACAGCTGCCTTCCTCCTGTCTGTTAACATTTGTACCTCTTTGATCGGCAGACAGTATAGGACCCAGACACAGAGAAAGCCTGGCCAGCCACTACTAAAGAATAAAGCTTATATCAATGTGTTATTGTTAGTAAAAAAAAACCTCTAGAACAATCTGAGGTGAATGCATGTGATTGTGTGAGCGCCTCACAAAAGCCAATTATATAGGCCTATTGCTTATTTCAAAGTTGGTCTCTTTAGTAAAATAATTAAACTGTAAATCATTCTGTATCACTAACCTATATTTGTACTGACGCCAATGGTCCTTACCAGGGCTTGAAATTAACACATTAATACAACTAGCCAAATGCAGGTAGATTCTAATTGTGGAATTTTGTGGATTTCAGCCTGACTTATACTGATACCTCATACACTAATATATATAAAAAATAGTGCTCATTGACCCATACAAACAACATTTAAGAGATAATGCATCAAAACCCTTATTTTCTCATATACAACGTTTGTAAGTGGCTAGTAAATTTTAAAGAATGCTAGCCACAGAGGCCAATGAATAGAAAAGGTCATGCTAAAGCTGCAGTACCTGATTATTGTTATTTTTTATTTGAGCAAAAACAGTTACACAGCCAACCAGAAGTCATCTGAGAGAAAAATGAGACTTTGAGGCCCTCTGTGGACTGTATTATAAGGGTTTTTGTTTTAGAGCTCAGGGACACTTGTTTTCGACCAATCACACGCTTCCACAGGACATGAGCTCTCTGATTGGTTTATTTATCAAGAATCTATCAAGAATAATGTGAGGGAGCTGATATTTTATTTCAAAATTTAAAGCTTATTCACAGTTTTTTTACACACAGTATTTGCTCATATAAATACATGCCAACTTCAGACCACTGCTTGTTATTCTCACACTTTTTTAGTTTTTGTGAGACCATGATAAAGGGTTGATAAGAAGAGGGAGGGGAAAGGGGAGGGTTTTTTTCCTGCACAAAATCAGGTACTGCAACTTTAAGCTCTGGTCCTTACTGTAAAACCTACAACGGGGTAGTTTGTTTGCTATTGGTCACTGCCATCTGCTGGCCACAGGCTATACTGAGTCGAAGTAATCCTATTTCACACGGCATACACAATTGCATGCACATTGATAACAATTATTACAACTATTACAGAGAAATCCGATAATAGTAAAATATGGGACTCAGATGTGTGGTTAAAATAGCTAGAAAAGGGTCATATCCATATTTTACATTATTTATGTTTTAAATAGTGCCATATAGACTTAATTGTGGGTATTTTTTAATGTTGTGCGTTAATATATGGAGTTTTTTTTTTTTTAATCAGTATTTATTTTTATTTTCTTTAACTTTGCCAAACCTGTGCTCAGTTGTACGCATGCGCAACGAGCTAGTGAAGGGGGTAGTGAGAGAAGTGGTTCGGGATCGGGACTTTCTGTCATCATCTCACGAACTTGACTCTCGTAAATTTACATGGGATTTTAAGATATCATATGGTCAACATTATGGGATTTAGCTGCTGAATATTCTATGGAGCGTTTTGAAGAATCTGTCCTATGTTCAGACCTCTGGACATCACGGTAACAGCTAACGCCAGGTGAAGTACTAGTTATTTACATAGCTCCATTATTTGCTTAATAGAACGAGCACCATGCTAACTTTATGTATTTTTTTGCATGTAATAACAGTGCGTTTTCTGCATTACAAACGTGGGACAACTGTGTGAATGCAGAGAAAAGTTATGAAGTATTGAGTGATGCTAACTCGTTAGCTGTAGAGCAGTTTTTGGAACAAGCAGCGACAGCATTCTTCACTCATTTTTCTTAGCCTCTTCCGGATGTTTTCTTCAAAATAAAAGAAAACAAAATGTTAACAGTGGGCAAGTTACTATATCCATCGATTATATTGCTCTCTAATAATATAAAAAGTAATTATCTATCAATGTTTAATGATTAGTACTTGCATTACGCGGGTACAATGAGTATTTGCGTGTGAAATGTTTTATTCTGAAGGTAACATCCGCCTTGAAAGTGCTTCTCTGCGGTAATTTACTGATGCAAAAGGCAGTCTGACTGGCGCCGCTAATTAGCTCAGCAGGCTAGTGTCGGACAAAAACTTTTCACATTTAATCCATTTCTGAATGCCATAATAGATACAGACCGTCTGCTTCTAGTATGTACTGGAGATAGTGCAGTTAACGCTTTATGCTGTTCATAAAATCCGGATTTGTGAGGGGCTATTTAGTTTAAAATAGAAGAGTTACTATATATTCTAGCTATGATTAATTATCTAGTCCAGGGGTGTCCGAAACCGCCGAATTGGTCCCTGGCCCATAGTTTTGACACCCCTAATCTAGGCTAATATGAGGAATCTAGGCATTGCTGTTCTCACCATTACCTTCTGTTTTATTTGTTTTCAGATTCTATTCAGTTATTCCTATGGATGCCAAGTGAGTCAAAACATGTTTCACGCAAGACTGAATATCATCCTGGCTCTGTTGGATATTGTTTAAACGACATAATAGACTGAACAGAATAGTGCACAGTGAATATGTCAATCACCAGTACACCTACCAGCAACGATGCCTGCCTCAGTATAGTGCACAGCCTCATGTGCCACAGGCAGGGCGGTGAGAGTGAGACGTTCGCCAAAAGAGCCATTGAGAGCCTGGTGAAAAAGCTCAAGGAGAAAAAGGATGAGCTTGATTCACTCATCACTGCGATCACCACCAACGGGTCCCATCCCAGCAAGTGTGTCACCATTCAGAGGACTCTTGATGGAAGGCTTCAGGTACAGAATATAAACTGTTATGGTGGTAGCCAACTCCTAGTATATACTGTGAACTTACATATTAATGGCATTTATACACAAGCTCCTCAATGCCACAAAAATGGCATCATAAAACTGTTAAAAATTGTATGAGTCAATGAAATGCATGTATTATTTTATGTACCGTATTTTCCGGATTATAAGGCGCACTGTCAATGAATGGTCTATTATAGAACTTTTTTCATATATAAGGCGCACCGGACCATAAGGCGCATTAAGTGAAACAAAACAGTCAGACAAGTCAGTCAGTCAAACTTTATTAAACGCGTTCACAATAACTCAACATTGTTCAAACGTTAATGGGTGTATTCAAAATAACTTTCAACTTTGTTCAGTTGTAACACGTAAACATTATTTGACCATTTTTGATATATAAACACTAATAATAATACACTACTAATGATACGGTGAAGCATAGTACCGTACATGTATTACTCCGCGACTCTCTTGATTCCCGGAGCATTGTAGTTTACCGAAGTCATACCAAAACATTTTGACCTTGAGCGCCGTGTGACACAAAATTACTTGGAGGTCAGTAAGCACAACCAGAATGAATCCATATATAAGGCGCTCCGGATTATAAGGTGCACTGTTGGTTTTTGAGAAAATGAAAGGCTTTTAAGTGCGCCTCCGAGCGCACACTGTCGTTGTGTCCCTGGGCAAGACACTTAACCCACATTGCCTATGAATGAATGTGATTGTGTAATTGGTGTTTGGTGGTGGTCAGAGGGGCCGTAGGCGCAAACTGGCAGCCACGCTTCTGTCAGTGTGCCCCAGGGCAGCTGTGGCTACACAAGTACCTTACCACCACCGGGTGTGACTGTGGAGTGAATGAATAATGTAATGTAAAGCGTCTTTGAGTGTTGTATAAAAATGATGCATTATTATTATTATTATGTGATATTTTAAACTCCTTTATGAGTCACCCTTTCTCTTGTTTCTTCTTCCACCGAATCATTACATTAATAAAACAACAAGCATTGGACTCTTCGCCCCACAGTTATTTTAAAAACACCAAAAAGAAAAGCCACATAAAAGACAAGATCACATCAGAAGAAAGAGGCCTGCTTGTCAGCCTCACTTCCCAGAAGACCTTGTCCAGAAGTGCTGTGTCACAATGCGGGGAAGCACAGGCGATGTTTCGAGAAGGGGTTGGTTTTGCCATCCTCTTGAACCCAAAACTCTGAAGCATGAGTGTTCAGATTTGAATGTGTGATTATCAAAGGGAAAAAAGCCTAGCACTAAAATACCGTAGCTGGAAGTTGTGCGTCACTAAAGCCTCTACACATCAAACTACTAGGCACCAACGCTTCTGTAAATGTCTTTTTGCTGTTGTCAAGTCTTTGATTCTACCAATAAACAAAACAACATGATGAAACTGAAGGCAAGGGCTTGCACTGGATGGAGATGTGGGCTGTGAAATACCCAGATTAGAGCATGAACACTGCAGAGCTGCCTTTTAATGTTGCAGAACTGAAACTGACCTCGATACAGCAGCCATTTTAGGATCAAGATAGTCATCATTGAGACTCTATTTAAAAGACCACTGTGTGAGTTCATTCTAGCACACAGGCAGTATATTAACATGTAGGTAGAGAGATATAAATGAATGGTCCGCTCTCATTGGCTTGTGTTCTGGTTGACAGGACTCGAGAAACCTAATTTTGTAATGGCGTAATATTGTTGTACAGACATATATTTTTATAAAAAATATAATATGACGTTGGACATTCCCACTGCTGTTTTATTTGTTTAGATAGTTTCCAGCTATTCCACCCTCCTTATTTTGGTACATACTGATAGAGGATGAGAACAAGCAGTGCTCAACGGTTCGGGCAGTCTGTCTGTTTAATGTCCAAATACTGCCTTACCCCTTCTAATAGAATCGTCAACTAAGGCCTGAATTTGTTTTTAAGCTTTTGTCATTACCAAAAAGTTTTGTGTGACATCTTTAAGACTAAACTCTGTGAAATCTGAGGCTTGAATGCAAAGTTTGTTTTCTCCTACACGTACACAATGTGTGAAATCCCACTGTGAGAGCTTTATCGAGCTCTGACCCTAACCTACGTATTCTTTGCATGTAAGCATTACTATTTATGTGATTTATGTCTTCAGAGCTGGGCTGTAGATCCGGCGGTCATGCCTATCACCTGGTCTGTGTTTGCCTCAGCTCTAAAAATCCACAAGGCTACACCTGGCCCTCTCACTCAAACTCCAGCTAAAGGATATTGATGCTAACCAGTGCCTCATACATTCGCTGGGGGCTCTGTGTGAAATGTGTCTCTATGCTTTCATGTTACAGGGCCGTGCACGCACATGCCTGCTTACATACGTGCACATGTACTGTCTCTGCTTTTCACACACACTAATCAAAGATGAAGTGTCCACATGTGCACTCAACACATCTGGTTCTGTGTCACAAGCAGGAACTGCCTTTTTCGACCCTCTGATATCACTTACAGACCAAGAGAGGAAAAATATGCTTTCCACACACAAAGCATTATTTTATTGTTTCTGTATCTTCAAAAGCTATAAAGGTCTTGGAGAAATGGGTTTAACACAGAATTATGTGAAATGTCTTTTGTCAGTCAACAGAATAGAGGCGACTGGAGCAAAAGTGAGTTAACTTTACAAAAAAGTAGGATTTGTGGTGAGATGAATGAAAAAATTATTTGGATTATCAATATTCTGTAAGGACATTTTACCACCAGCCAAAATGCTGACTGAATATTAATGTGTACATTAAATAAACATGCAATGTGAGGTACATCCACTAATGTTTCCTAACCAGGCTTTGACAAATATTACGGTTGTGAGAGGATATACTTTTAAGAAACACATTCTGTAGATAGTGATTTTACAGACCAGACAGTTTTGTATGCCTGAACATTTTCAGTTCCAATCCCATATAAATGGAGACAGCTATGTGAGATAATGACACCTGGTGAAAATGCCAAATCAATATTAACCACACTCTAGATGGCAGATGATTAACTCTGGTGAACCCTGAAGAGAGAAGCCAAAAGTTGATTGTAGAATTAGTTCATTGAGCCTGTCCCATTAATAAACATAAGTCTGACATTTAGCCTTCTGTACCCCTGTCACTTCTCTATTTTCTAAGTCATATGTACAGTATCTATAGATTATTCCATGTCAGAGTGCATACATATCTGTTCTCTTTCTGTCAGTCAGCTTGTAACTTCTGTCTGTCTCTCCCTCCCTCAGGCCCTGCAGGAGAAGGTGGCAAGTCTTCAGAGGCAGCTGCACAGCTCAGAGAAGAAGCTGCTGAGCAAAGAGCTGGAGATGGAAGAGAAGGTAAAAGCCTCAGACATATCCTGGTCAAATGTGTCTGGCATGAATGATAGAGGCAGGCTACCGCTCACCAAAAACCATCAGCTTTCCTGCCTCACATGGCCACATTTCCTTCAGTCATCTTTTCTCACATCTTACCATAACACAAGTGAATCCCAACTTGCTTGATCAAGTTAACTTTCTGGTTCTCCTTTTCCCTACTTTGTCACCTTTACAATTGGTTTGTCCTAGTCTCAGTTTTTGCTGTTTTATTGCATTTAACCAATACAGTAGCAGGTATATCTAAACCCTGTGCGCACCTATTGTAAACTCAAGTAGATTAAGCTAGTATACATGTCATTCTTGTCAAGTTAAGTGACTGTAAAGTGCTCATGCTACTCACTAATCACTACTTAAACATGCATCTATGTACTTTTTAGATTACTGATTACCTAACAGTACATTGTAACTTAATCAAGGCTTTATTGAATTATGAATGATAGAGAATTTTTAATCCAGGACAACTTTTGATCAATCACATGCTTGATTTGACAAAGTAAAAGATGATTGCCCTATGTTTGCCATACAAACATTTACTCAATAGTGGTGAGTAATTACTGCTGTGAAGTGGTTATTCCAGCATTGTATGAGTCTGCATACACATTGGAATGGCACAATACAGGTTAAATAAAACTAAATATGTTCAAATGTAACTAATAACTCTGGCCTTGATTTGTTAGGGAAAAAATGAAAAATTTGTGGCAAATCAAACATCCATCCTCTAAACCAGTGGTTCTTAACCTTGTTGGAGGTAACTAACCCCACCAGTTTCATATGCGCATTCACCGACCCCTTCTTAACTGAAAAAATAAATAATGATTTTTTTTTAAATTCATAACATAGGTATATGTTTTACTGGTGCACAAAATGAACCGTGCACCCTACAGAGGACTTCCTGGTTCCATCACCAGCCCTTAATATGTTATTAAGTTGTTATATTTTTCCAGTCGATAAAGTAACCATTTAGATTCCCAATGTGTGGTTTGTTTATCCAAATAACGCTTTAGAAATTTACTCCGATGTGTTGACTGGATCATATTTGACCGTGAAGAGAGATGAAAGTAAGCGTGAGTCTCTCCGGTGGCTCAGCGAGTCACGCGCCAACTAATGAAACTGAAACTTTTACACACATGTTCGAATCCAGTCCGTGGCCATTCATTGAACAATGATTAATTAATTTAATAAATGCAAGTTAATTTATTAATTTAACTAATGTTTAATGAAGCTGGGATCCAGCTTTATCCAGCTGCACACAGAACTTAAGGGTGCACAACCTGAATTGGGCCTGTGTGTCTTGACCTCCGCCGAACCCCTGAGACTGACTCACCGAACCCCTGGGGTTCGATCGAACCCAGGTTAAGAACCACTGCTCTAAACCTACCCTGATTACCTCTTAGCTGCCATCCTTAGCAGACCCTCCAGGGGGCCACACTTAGCAGAAAAAAAAATAACTTTGCTTTTCTTGCCCTCCCCTCGTCATTACACCATTTCTGCTGTTCAGAGCCAGCGATATGCCCCCTCACACATTTTACAAATTCCTTCAGATTTTGGCCCCGAGGAACAGCTCTTTAGGGGCAGGAATGCCACCACCACTGGCTGTGTGCAGGAGGGAGGCCACATATTTGAGTGCCCTGTAATCATCAGCCTCTATTTTGACCTTGAAGAAAGCACTAATAATAATGACCGCAGTCTCTTTGTAGCGCGGCTGGTATGTCGTACACCAAAGACATTTATCCTCCTCTGATCCGCCCACTGACCCTTGTACACATTTCACACACTCGTCACACACCTCACTGTCTCCCTGTCATAAATCTGAAGAAAGGGGTCACTGGTTTTTAGGAGCAGTTGGTCACAAAGCCAGTCTCGAAGACGCTGCATGCTGCTTCTCCTGACTGCAGACCTCTAGACCTTGTCACATCAGTTGGGCTAGGGTTAACTTTTCAGTTGTTGGTTATTTGGTTTACCACACTTTTTGAAGACTTAAATGTTCCATATATTTCAAGTCAACTATGTGAACCAAGTCAGCCAGTTTTTTTAGTTTTTAATTACGTACTTGAACCAAACAAGTTTTAACTAGAAATTCCGAATACGTCTTATTGCCAGCTGCAGTGCGGTTATGTTAAGGGTAAGGGTTACTATTTTGTATGATTTCCAAAAATGAGCACAAGACGACATACAAAACACACCAAATAAAGACATATCGCATGAGCTAGCTTCAATGCAGACTATGGATGTTGGTCATTGAAGAAAAGAAATTAGCAAGTTGGTTCATAAAGTTGAGCATTTGGTAATGATTTACATATTTGACTAATATGGAGCAGACTTCTATCTGGGACAACATTACAGTCAAAATGCACAAACAGAAACTGAATCTCAGGTAGATGTGAAGTTTTAGTTTTCATTGACAGCACAGGCCTAGTTGTTATTGAACTTCTTTAAACTCAATTCCTTCACAATGTCGGGACGGGTGTCTTGTAATCCAAGTGTCTTGACCAACTTTCCTTAAATCACTTAATCTCTGGTCTGGGTGGATCTTAGTGCGTGGTGTCACTAGCCTCTCTTGTATAACAGTGTGTGTGCATTGTGTATTGTTTTGCATATACGTATGATAATAACTCCAAGGACCTTCCTCACAATGATATTGACCTAGTTCAACGGCCAAGACATATCTTTGTAATCCAACCCTTACACGCTAAAGCCGCCATTTCTGCCCAGACTTCACACAGATGTTGCTTACAAAATGGCAGATCAGCAAGACAATTAGAAAAAAGTTGAAAACTACAACTCTTGATATAAATATATAATGATAGCGGGCACTGCAAATATGTATCCTTCCACATAGTCTATTTCTATAGGCTATTGAATAAAAACTAAATAATTTCTGTCCTTATTTCAGTTTTAATGCACGCACAGACTCAGAGGCGTGTTGTGTAGTTGTTTTTTCTTTAGGTGCATTACATCACCAGCGCCAACAACTTCACACAACTTCACACAGATCTGTAGCCACTTGTAATCTCCTCCTTCCTTTTTTGCAGTTTTTTTTCATCCAATTCCATGAAACACTTTTCCCTCTCATTGCAAAGCTTTTTTTTAATTCAAATTGCTCCTCAGTGAACTCCAACTCAGAGCATGTGGAAGTGCAAACTTTGTGAGTGGCATCTTCTTTCATGTACCCCTTGTTCATGACACTTTGGAACAAGGGGGTATATCAAAATGTCTTTCCAGAGCAGCTCTTTTACCCCGGCCCCGCCCGTCACACGCATACACACACTCCCTTCATTAGCATACATCAAGCCTTCCCAGCGTCGTGACAAACTTCATTTGAACATTGAAAGTGTTGAGGGCTTGTTCCTTTTCTGCTGGCAGCTGTCAAAAACCCAGCCATGTGACAGTACCAAACGCAATGGGGAAGTCGAAACCACAATCTAAAGACTATATATAGATGAAAAGTTGTCATTTTAGGATGACTGGGAGGGGAAAACGACTGCCGCCTCTCGCTGTCTTCAAAACTGCAGAGAAACTCATCAGGAACAAAGTCTCAATTTAAAGAGATGCTGCAGATGAAACCTGATTTTCTCTGCAGAAAGTCAAAGTCTCTTTTCTTAACGCTTTGGGAAAGAGCGGCACACTTTTTTTCAACTTATGTTTTCCGTCTTATTTTCTTCCCCGTTCATTCTCGTTTGAAGTCCGTCAATGACCAAAGCCTCACAGCAGTTTTGATCAGCGTTATATACTTCTAAAACGCACCTGTCTTCGCTGAGAGGGAGGTTTTTCAAGTTGCCACCTGTCAGAAAAACAAACACGTCTTTGCTGTAAAAGCTGCTAAAAGACTAGAAAATGTGTATACGAGGTGGAGATGTATCGGAAAAGGACCTTGGAAGAGGATACAGAGCTGAAAGGGAGACGAGACAGACATCTTTGAATACTTTGAGAAATGATTTTTATACTGTCTTGGAGACAGAATTGTTTGTTAGCCTTCCATACGTTTCCACAACAGAGAGTGTGTTATG
The DNA here is from genome assembly GCA_036025475.1 of Philypnodon macrostomus. Classification (NCBI taxonomy): domain Eukaryota; kingdom Metazoa; phylum Chordata; class Actinopteri; order Gobiiformes; family Eleotridae; genus Philypnodon; species Philypnodon macrostomus. The sequence goes on from JAVQKC010062998.1 coordinate 15,186, forward strand.
AAAAAGATTACTGCCTGCTTCCACCCACACACATTGCATTGTAAACTATGGCTCAGCGGTAGTTATTGTGGAAAGACAAATACTTTAGTGCACTATAACAAGTAAGTAAAATATGCACTCCCTGGCCACTTTATTAGATAGATCTTAGCCACCTAATGAGGTGGTACTCAGTGTGGTCTTCTGCTTTTGGAGCCTATCTGCTTCATGTTGTCTTATCTTGTGTGAATGAATGAATGAAAGTAAAGTATATAAAACAATAAGGCACTTCTGATATTATTTATTTATTTATTTATTTATAATACATCAGAAAATTCAATTCAATTTTGTTTGTATAGCCCTATATCACAACACAGTTGCCTCAGAGGGCTTCACAAAAAGAGATGTATGTAAACAATAAACAGGGTCATTGCAAACAGTAACAAGTTAATAGACAATCAAAAACACACAAACAACAGGAC